>DF358773.1:0-25680 GCA_000787875.1 Solanum virginianum | reverse complement strand
TCGGAACCCCATACACACAAACGAACTATGCTACATGATCAATTTTGATGTTCTGCACTTAATGGCATAGTCAAAATTTTAATATGAGGTCATTTTGGCTGAAAGTGGATCTCACTTCCAAAGGTAGTTTTTAACTAAATTTCTCCAAGTAGCTCGAAATGAGTTTGAAAGTGTCGGGAATCAAATGAAAAGTTGTTCTAGATCAACCTTGATGTTTCATAGCTAATCATGTTATCATAATTTTCATTCAGATAGTTCCATGAATGTTGACCAAATTCAATATTAGGAATTCAACATTAGGATAAATTTCAGAAGCTAAATAGTTTAAACTCATACCAAAAGCCTTGGAACTCGGGCCGGCCATGCTTTAGCCTAATTTGGTTATTCTAGAGTTGATGGAGCTGTTAGAATTATGTTATGAAGTTGTTTACTTGCACTTTTGACCGAAGTCAACTTTTCAAGTTATAACAGTCTCAAGGTACGAAAAGCAGCACAAAATCCAAACAAACGGCCACACAACTAAATTGTTAGTGCCAGCAAATTGTAAATGACTTAGAGACGCTATAGAAAAGCTCTAACCGATGAAAAGAAGACAAAAATGCCAAACTGACTTGGAGAATCATTACAGAAAAATACTGGAACACTCAAGATTGAAGAAAGTAGGAAAGTATTTTTTATTTGAAGATGACTTTCTGCAAGGGGCTAACTCTCAATTTTTTTTTCCCATGTTTCTACTATTAAAATTATAAATTATGGTGTACAAAAAATTAAAGGCAACAAATCTCATATAGATGAGAAAGTGTTTTCAATCGTAACGGGTATACAAGTAAATTGTGTATACCACATAATTAAAATTTCAATAAATAACAGCACATTAAAATATAAAAATTTAAGTAATCTAAATTTAAACTGAATATACTAAAATAAAAAAGAAGAAAATTCAACTGTTTATGTGTGTAATATTAAAAAATTTATTTAAAATCAGACTAATATGTAAGATTAAAATTCTGTTGAAAAAAATAAAGAAGGGAAAAAGGGGGGTGGGGAGAATATATTGAACTAATTTTGAGAATATAATGAAGTAATTAGATAACTTACATATTATTGTCCATAAATTTTTAATGGGAGAAATATAAATAATAAAATAAAAATTAAGATCTCACGAGTAAATAAAATATATATATATATATATATATAAGCTAATAAAAATTAATATTAATAATATAATAATTTAAATAATGAATAACATAATTTTAAAAAATATGAAATAGTAAAGTTATTTGATAATCTCATGATTCGTTGTCCCTATTTATATAAAATTGACACGGGGTAGGGTGGCGTGGGGGGAGGGAGGGGGTTGAGAAACAATACGATAATTGGGCTTTTATAAGATAATATAATTTAACATGCTTGTACAAAGTATCACAATCTAAAATGATTAGAAATAATATTATCCACGCATCCTGCCAGTATGTGTACTAGTTTGGTATAAATTCATAAAATGATGTCACATATGGCATTGGGGCAGAATAGATGAAATTGAGGCTTCCTTCTATAGTATTGTATGATAAGAATGTACCACCTAAACTTAAAGGTCAATTCTATAGAATGACGGTTAGACCGTTTTTGTTATATTGAGTAGAGCGCTGGCCAGTCAAAAACTCTTATGTTCAGAAGATGCAAGTTGCGAGATGATGATGTAGATGGATGTATGGACATAGAACGAGGGACAAGATTAAGAATGAGGTTATTCGGGGGAAGGTGGGAGTGGCCTATGTGACAGACAAGATGAGAGACGCGAGAGTGAGATGGTTTGGGCATGGTTTGGGCATGATTAGACAGGATATGATGCAACTTCATATCACTGATGACATGACCTTAAATAGAACAAAGTGGAGGTTGTGTATTATGGTAGAAGACCAGTAAAGGTAGAAATATTGTCTTGCCTTGTGAAACTTTTAGGTGTATCATAGGATGAGTCATGCTTTTATGATTGTGTTGTTATTGTTCTTCGATTATTTTGCTATTTTTATTATTTTCTTGTAGAATTGACATTGTTTTTCATTTTAGTCATTATTATAGATTTATTGCTTTATATTACTTGGGGTGGATACCTTTGAAACTAGGAGTCTTTCGAAAATAACCTCTCTATCTCCATGAAATAATGTCATAATGGTAAGATTTGGGTACACTTTACACTTTTTTTGGGTAATTATTAATCTTAAAATATTTTTTATTTTTTAAACACATAAATTGAGACGGAGAAGATAGAAAGGAAAAAAGAAAATGTCGTGATCTTCATATTATTTCCTTAAACTAATTTTTACCCATCTTTAACGAAAAGTCGCACCTCTAATATATTTTGTCTACTTACTGAGGGCACAAATATTTAAGCAAGGGGATTTAAAATATATGAAGGTATTCAATATACCTTAAATCCTATGTCCTTCTTTAATTTTTCTGTGTGGCATCTACGTGGCACATTTTTTCTAATTAAATCTACTAACCTATTTAAACTCTTTTAATCTGCTCCACCCTCAAAAATTTCATTATTTATTCATCGTATATATGATTTCACTATCCAAAATCCAAATCTCGTCCAAATTTAAACTCATGTTCCATCTATTATGATGTTGTTCTAACAATTATTATTTAATGCACTGATTTTCTTAATCAAAATATTCCAATGGAAAACGGGGAACATTAATTTACTACACATCTATAGGTCACAATAATTATCAATTTAAAATTTAAAAGATATATATAAAATTTAAATGGTTCTTGAAACTTAATTAATGCTATAAAATTTGAGACAATAAGATAACATACATTATTTAAAATTTATAAATAACGTATTAGTCATTCTCTCCTTTCTAAAGTTGTGCACGGTAACACCACCAGAATGATATAAATTACAACATCAAGAATTTAAAATATCTAAAAACTAAATAAAATTTTAATTGACTCATAAATTTTATATGTGCATCAAAACTTTTACACATTATTTTAAAATAACATAAAATGTAATATAAGTTACAATAATTAACAAATTAAAAATTTATAAAATATATTTTTAAAAAATTTATTAATATTACATAAACTAAAATTACAAAATAATAACATGTTGGGTCCGTGTTAATACGGATTCTGATAATCAATACAAAGATAAATATAACCCTTTAATGAACTTGAAGATAGCTACTGAATTAGAAGTTTCAAACACGGTGGCTTTTTAAAAAAGGCAAGTGGACATTAAATATATTTTTGTTTTGTATTTAACGTAAATACAATATTGGTAATAGGAATGGCAGCAGGCAGAAATCTTTAATGAAAAGGAAGATATTATGATAGAGTACATGATTGGTTCCTGCAGCATGCTGAATAATTCCAGTTATAGAAACTGATGGTTGACAGCAATTTCAATGAGAGTTAGGAATGGAGGGAGAACCTATTCCATACTTTAAATCTCCTCCATCCAATCTCTATTACTTGTCCCAATCAATTTCTTTTTTACTCTTACCGCTATTTTGGTATAATGTATTAGAAAAAAAAAGTAATTTTTTTGGTATATTTTTTTATAAATAAATAATACTAATAAGTATATTCGTATAAAATAAATAATAATATAAGTATATTTCATATGGATAAAAGTAGACTGAATCTCAAAATGGGTTGGGTACCCATATGTTCAAGAATAAATGGTACGACCCTTTAGAATTCATGATTCGGATAGAACTCCATTAATTTGATAACCATTTGTAAGAAATATTTCACATTACTATTTATCTGCATTATATTCAAAGTTAAAGAATAATTCGTCAAAATTTGATATGACTCTGGCCAAGGAATCCACTCAACCCCAGGAAGCAACAAAGGAATCAAAAGTCAGGTCGGATCGAGTTCGAGAGTCAAATCTCTAATTGGGCAGGATCATGGGTGGGCTCGGAACTAAATTGGCTTTGAATTTTGGGTCTTGTGTCAGGGGATGGGGTTGGGAGTAGATTCCTAGGTCAAGTCGTGGATTGATCTCCAATCAGAGTTGAAAGTTGATACTCAAATCAAAATTGATGTCAATTTTAACTCAAGACCCTAAGATGAAGTCACGAGCGGGTTTTAGAGCCCATGTCGAGGTCGAAAGTAGGGTCTTATGTTGGTGTAAGAACCAAGTCCCAACTTAGGGTCTTCCTACAACTCATGAATTAAGAATTCTCACGACCTTAGCTCCTATTTTGACATTGCGTGAAGGTTTCGATAGATTTATTATTTATTGTGATGTATCATGTTTAGGTTTGAGTAGTGTTTTGATACAACATGGTAAAGTCATTACCTATGCTTCAAGAAACTTGAAAGTTCATGAGTGGAATTACCTAACTCATGATCTTGAGTTAGCAACCGTGGTCTTCATATTGAAGATTTGGTGTCACTACCTCTATGGAGTGCATGTTGACATATTCGCCAATCATAAGAGCTTGTAATATGAGTTTAGCCAAAGAGATTTAAACCTAAGGAAAAAGAGGTGGTTGAAACTTCTTAAAGACTATGATATGAGTGTGATGTATCACCCTAACAAAGTTAATGTTATGACTGATGCACTTAGTAGATTGTCTATGGGCAGCATTTCACATGTTTAGGATGAAAAGAAAGAGTTAATAAAAGAAGTACACCATTTGGCCCGGTTGGGTATATGCGGCTAAGTGGGTCTAATGATGGTGTATTAGTACAAAATGGAGGAAAATCATCTTTAGTAGCGGAGGTCAAAGTAAAGAAACACCTGGATCCGACAATGGTCGAGCTGAAGAAATTGATAGTTCATAAGAAGATTGACGTTTTTTCACAAGGTGAAAATGGAGTACTTCGTTACTGAGGGTGGTTGTGTGTTCCTAATGTTGATGGTCTAAAGGAAAAATACTAGATGTCTCATAACTCTTGGTATTTTATTCATTCGAGATTCACCAAAATGTATAGAGATCTGAGAGAGGTGTATTGGTAGAAAGACATGAATAAAGACATAGCAAGGTGTGTGACAAGATGTTTGAATTGCCAACAAGTAGAAGTTGAACACCAAAGATTGGGTGATTTGGCCTAAGATATTGAGGTCCCCACTTGAAAATGAGAGAAGGTGAATATGGACTTCATCATGGGTTTGTTAAGGACTCAAAAAGTAATTTGACTCAATATGGGTGATTGTGGATAGAATGACAAAATCAGCCAACCTTTTATCAATAAAGACTTCTTATAATGCCGAGGATTATTCTAAGGTTTACATCCAAGAGTTGATGAGATTCCAAGGGGTTCTATTGTCTATTATTTTGTACTATGGTGTTTAACATTTTTGAAAGTCGTTCAAAAAGGTTCTCGGTACCAAGGTGAAGCTAAGTACTGCATTTTATGCTCAAACCAATGGGCAAGTTGAAAGAACAATTCCAACATTGAAAGATATGTTGAGGGCATGTGTACTTGATTTTAAGGGTGGTTGGGATGATCACCTACCTCTTATTGAATTTGCTTATAATAAAGTTTTCACTTAAGTATTGAGATAGCGCCATTTGAAGCTTTATATAGTAGAAAATGTAGGTCACTGGTGGAATAGTTTGAAGTTGAGAAGATGTTATTGATTGGATATGATTTGGTACTTGATGTTATGGAGAAGGTGAGACTTATAAGAGAAAAGCTAAAGGCTGCCAATATTGCAAAGAGCCGTATGCGAATGTTAGAAGAAGAGACCTTGAGTTTGATGAAGGGAATCATACGTTTTGGTAAAAATTGGGGCAAGTTGAGTGATAGGTATGTGGGGTGTTACAAGATCTTAAAATGAATTTGGAAGGTAGACTATGAGTTAGATTTGTCATTGGAGTTCGCCATGATTCATCCAGTGTTTCATGTGTCAATGTTGAGGAAATTCACGCGTGATCCCAACTCCATTGTTCCATTGGAGGATGTGAGGATTAAAGAGAGTTTGACTTATGAAGAGGTACCGATTGAGGTTTTAGACCAACACATGAAGAGATTAAGAAATAAGAAAGCATGGTCCGTTAAGGTGTTATGGAGGAACCAACAAGCTGAGAATGCTACTTGGAAAGTGGAGGCTGATATGATGAAATAATATCACTACCTCTTCTCTTCTATTCAAGTCTAAGGTACCTAGATATGAACTATTCCTCCAAAATTCTTACGTTTCAATTTTTCATGTCATAATACATGCATGCATATTCATGACACTATTTTGAATGATATTTGATGCATAAGTTTGATGATTATATGAAATTGATATTTTAAGTTGCATTTTGCTTTCATGTTGGGTTGTTGGTTGTCTTTCTACTCAATTCATGCTTTCTTTTGACTCATTCGAGGATGAATGATCCCAACCTAGACAATTTACAATTCAAGTAGCACGTAGTCTGGATAGTTCACCAACATAGTTAGTCATTACCTATTAAAGTCATCAATTCAATATACACTCAGAAATACATATTCACAACCATAATGAACAGATGGATTGCAAATAATGCAAATGCAATATCAAATATAGTGATATATGTCTATCCTATACATTCTTTGATAGCCTCAGTGGATCATGTATTTGTCAGAATCATTTTCTATTGCAATAATTATATCTGGCCGAAACTATTTTTCATTGAATTTTATCATATCCAGCCGAAATTATTTTCCATCAATATTTTTCAAGGCATAGTAGATCTCCATTGATTTTCAAAATCAATGCAAATAACATATACATAGAATGCATGAGTATGTAATGACGTCCACAAACAACCTAGTCAAGTCAACGATCAAGACAATTCACTCAGTAAAGGATTTACATCATTGATGAAGGGCTTCAATTCAAGAATCAAATTGATATAGTTAATTACCTTGCGATTTTATTACCCCACGTCATCTTATTAGACCATTTCATGGATAAATTCCTCCCATAGTCAAATCTCCATTACTCTTTAATACACTAAAAGAATATACAAGATTCAACACCCTCAACTAAGGTTTACAAATTCAATTGCCTAAAGAAAATCATTACCTACTCCAATACTTTAGCCTTCCTCTTTCATTGGGCTTTCGATTCAACGAAATCTATTTAAATATGAAATCACGATAAGAATACAAGAACAATGACATCCAAATCACAATTTTTAAAAATCAAACCCAAGTTAGCCCCAAAATTTCATATCAAAGAGTAAGGGTAAAATTAAAAATTAATGAATAATTATATTACCCAAAGCATTTTGAAAATAAGTAATGAAATTCAATTTGAAATCAGCTCATAATCATCAAATTATTCAAAATTCATGTTCTTGAAGAAATCATAAAATTTAAAGTTCAAAATTAAAAATTAACGGTTGGGATGATGAATTAATTAATGAAAAAAATGAAGATTATAAGTGATAATCACTTACTCAATGAATTTATCTTGAAAAAGTTCTTTTAAATTACAACTCAACAATTCTCAAAGTTCAAAAAATAGAATAAGGAGAGAAAGCCCCAATTTTAAAAATTAAATTTTTTTCAGATCGATATAACTGTATCTGCAGCCTCTCCCTCAGGTCTCCTAGGAAAAGCATAACACTAAGCTCCTACCAGATCGATTGTTCTCTGTGATCGTAATCCGAAGCTCCATAATGCGGAGGTCGCTGGCCAAACCCTTTGCAAACACACCCATTAACTAGCGATCATAAAGGTCTAACTTGCCCAACCCTCTACAATTGCGACCCAACTCTTACAAATGCGGAGATTCTGGCACGAGTACTCCACGAACGCAGCTCCAGCTATGCAAACACGAAGGAGGTCACACTAGTTATAAAACTCAATAACATTCAAATTAAAGTTTCATCGAAGGAGTTCTTGGAATTCGTTTGGAACTCCGTGAACACAAAATGTTACCCTACTAATTTCGATGCTCCTAACTCAATGAAATCATATGAAATTGAATTTGGAGTTTCCTCAACCTGAAATTAGATTAATTCTAACTTAATAAACTTAAGATTCAATAATATCAAAATGCCCTCAGAACCCCAAAAATTACACTAAAACTCTTCTTAGGGCTAGAAATCGCTTCCTAAATCTAACAGAATCATAAAAAATTTCAATTTGAGCATATGAATTCCGAACATTAATCATAGTCAAATTTTGATCTAACCTAACTCAAACTTCCAACTTAAGACCTCAAATTCACTAAACCACTCTAAAATAGAAAGCAACGGTGCTCTTAGAACAAATTCCACATTCTATAGAGTTGATGAAGTTGATAGAGTTTTATTGCAAGATTTGTAACTCTAACTGATACCAAAAATTATTTTTGAACAATTTAAGCCTTTAAAACTCAAAAACTCTTAAATTTCATAAATTCTCAATAAAATTCAAAAACTAACCCAGCAATCTGATCAAATAAGACTCCGAGCAATTATCGAGAGAGAAAAAAGGCAATTTACTAAAAAAATTTAAAAATAATCTTGATGGTCATTATATCATCCATTATTAAAAATCAGATTCTCCCTCGAACATAATATAATAAAAAGTACCTAAATCCTAAAAAAGATAGGGAAATCGGGGCATATCAGATTCCACCTCCCAAGCCACCTCTCCAATTGGTCAACGTAGCTGCTAAATCTTTACCAAATACGATTTTCATGGTAATGATCTTATGGACCTTTCTATCTAGAATAACCACTATTCCGCCTCAAAAGTCAAGTCTGGACCCAACTCTATCGAGTAAAAAAAAATCACACAAGACTTATCTGGTATGTATCTCTGAAGTATAAAAACATGAAACATGAGGTGTATGGCTGATAAATTATATGGAAAGGACAACTCATAGGCCACCTCCCTTATCCTCTTCACAATCTCAAACACACTAATGAATCTCTGGCGAATTTGTAGCGACTCGACCTAGGGTCCTAGTCATCAGACAATAAATGAGATACCCGAAGACACCTCACCCAAGCCTTCTCAAGCATACATAGGCATATAATGGAAACATTTGCGGAAGAACAAGGGGAAAAGGACTACGAACCATTTAAATAATGAATCAACATTAAAAAGCAGTGAAATAACTAACATCAATTGTCCATAGGCATACCACTAATACATAGCAAATGGAACCGGTGCGGTTGATTTCGATTAAATAGAAAAGAATCCATAATAAGGGAACATAGAAACTAAAAGCCTCAAGGGGCAAATATAGACATTGTCCAAAAATAAATACAAGATAGAAACAGAAAATGATAGAGTCTCGAACTAAGGGCTTACCATAAATAATAGTGCTAGTCTTGAACGCTGAGTACTAGCCACGAGCTGGTGAAGGAATATCTGTCCCCACATGGTTAAATCATGCAGGCAAAATATGTGTTAATATGTTTGAATGTACTAAGTATGTGAAATGCAATACATGCATAAAATTGTAATGCCATTATTCTTGAACATAACATATGAGTATACATGAGATAAAAGATATATAAAAGAACTGTGATAACTGTATCTGCAGCCTCTCCCTCAGGTCTCCTAGGAAAAGCATAACACTAAGCTCCTACCTGATTGAATTGCACCTTTACTTCCCTGTTGAACCAAGGCACCACCTGCTCCTCTACCTAGAGTGTGACCACATCTGTTTATCAGAGCTTGGCTCCGACCCTAACTAGAGGTACTAACCCTCTCATTTGAATAATATAGTACCATGATGACCCCAGCTTGAGTGAGCATAGGACATTATTGAAACATTTGGCCAGGATTCCCACAATCATAACAAGATCTTAAAGCAGAGAACAACTATAATAGACTTGATATACTACTGTACCACCTTGACTTGCAAGCCTTTGCTATGAACCAAATGAATCCTGACCAAAACCATATGATCCATAAAGACCCCTGACTAGCTGCAAACACCCAAAAAGATGCATGAATTTTCCTCAACACTGAAATAGACCAGTTTGTCTAAGAGAATCTCTGTACGTAGATGAGACACCCGAGAACTGGATCTATAAACAGGCCTTCTTAGGGTCCATAAACTCCTTTCTCTTCAACTATTTCACCTCTTTGGCGGTGCTCATAACAGACTAAAATGAAGACCCCTCTCTAGCCACCTAGAACATGGCTTGTTTTATAAAATAAGTCAACCCTCTCACAAATTTATGAACCCGCTCTGCTTCATCAAGGAGGATGGTTATAACATGTCAAAATAACTGAAAATAATGAGTCTCATACTCGGTAACTAATAGGATGTCCTACCTTGAGCTCTCAAACTTCAACCATCTCTTTTGCCTCACACTCCAAGATACTGAGAGAGATTCAACTTGCAAAGAACATGAATAAATCCTTCACAACTTTCTTGCTGGCCAACAAAGTTAAAGAGTGACATAATCTACTCCACGTAACTTGACTAGATTAACGACCTCTTACAACTCCCTACAAGTATTCAAAAACTTATAATCATTCTGGATCTTCCCATCTTAAAACTGAGATGGGTCCGTCTTCGTGGAACTCTCATAACGACTCTACCCATCATCGATCATTACAGGTAGAGGCATACCCTGAATCTCAACCACAAGTGATGGATCGATCTCAACTGTAAGGACTACTAGTGGCTACTCCACTTAACCCTGAAATAAAAGTCTATTGCAGCTCAAGAATCGAAACCCCTACTTTGATCTGAGAACCTCCCTGTGTTCTTATCGTAATACCACTCTAAATAAGACTCATCCTCAATAAAGTATCCCGAAGCAACGGTGTAGTTGCATACTCTGTAGGAACCTAGTTCTCTTTAATATGAACCTTTGTCTTACATAAAGCATCACTACCACAATCCCTAACTAGTGCTACACCACAAACATGACCTTGACCCCTGGCTCGACCTCTATCTCTACCCTAAGCTGGGGTTAAAATAGTTGCTTTGGGGACTTCCTGCCCTTCTCTACCTGATGTTACAGCTCTAGTCCTGGTCATTTACCAAAAATAATATGTGGCAACTTAGCATCCACTCAAGTAACCATGCATGAGAATAATATAAAGAGAAATTTTTTAACAATCTTCATAGACTTTTGAAGATAAACAATGAACATCTCCACTCTAATTCTAGAGACTCTACTAGACTAGGCTCATACATATGTGAGACTTATGAACCTAGAGATCTGTTACCATATTGTTACAATTCAGACTTAGGTGTGATGACACTTATCTTAATCCACCAAGACAAGTCAACCTAATCAATGAAATGAAGTAAAGAAAGAAAAATTTAAAATGAAAAGTAACAAGCTAACAATATATAAAAACAATGGTTTAAATGTCACAATTCTAAAATCCAACCTATCGACCTGGTGTCACATGTACAAGCTACTAGAATTTACATAGAATAAAAGAAAACAATATAAGTCTCAATATCGCAGTTCTCAAATAGAACAAAAACACATGATAAAGAAGCCTGAGGATACACCAATAAGACAAGCTACTATCTCTCAAGTAATCCAAAAGCTCGGTCCAAGTAAGTAATGAAGAAGTCAAGAGGATCTGGGCTCACAACCACACAAGTGTAAAAATAAGAGTGAGTACCAACCAATACGATACTCAAAAAATAAATAGTAAACATGAAGTAAAAAGATAAAGAACACAAATATTTCCCCGACACACCGATTGAATCTCATCAAAACTACAACCTACAAGTAAATCGACCCAACCTAGACAATTCAGAGTTCAAATTGCATGTAGTTCAAATAGTCCACCAACATAGTTATTCACTACCTATTAAAGTCATCATTCACTAGAGACTCAGAAATAGATATTCACAACCAGAATGAAAAAATGGATTAGTGGTGACAAAAATGCAATATCAACTACCATGATGTATCTTTGTCTATGATACACAACTATCATGATGTATGTTTGTCTATGATACACATCCGCTGATAATCTGAATTCAAGAACCAATAGATCATGTATCTGACCAAATCATTTTTCATCGACATAATCATATCTAGACGGAATTATTTTTCATCTGCTTTTATCATGATTTGTCGGAATCATTTTTCATTGGCATTTTTCAAAAAAAAGTGAATCTTAATATATTTTCAAAACTAATGTCAATAACATATACATAGAATGCATGAGTATGTGATGAAGTTCACAAATAATCCACTCAAGTCATTCATTCACTAAAGGATTCACATCATACAATTAAATTCTTCAACTCAAGAATCAATAACTAGTATACCAATGTGGCACCCGATCCAACAACCACAATCATAATTACAATCATAATGAATAATTTACATACTTGCAATTGATATATTTAATCATGTTGTCATTTTATTACTCTGCATCATCTTATTAGACCATTTCATGGATAAATTCATCTCATAGTTAAATCTTCATTACTCCCCAATAACACGTAGAAGAAAGTACAAGGTTCAGTATCCTCAACTAAGGTTTAGAAATTCACATTCCTCAAAGTAATCAGTCAACTACTCCAACACTTTAGCCTTTTCCTTTCGTTAGGCCTTTGATTCAACAAAATCTATTCAAATATGGAATCACAATAAGAATACAAGAATAAGGACACCCAAATCATAATTTTTGGAAACTGAATCCCAGTCAACCCAAAATTTCATATAAAAAAAGTACAAAAAAAATTGAAAACTAATATATATTTACATTTCCCAGAGCATTTGAAAATCAATAGTGAAAATCAATTTAAAATTAGAGTTGAAAAATCGGCCTATAATCATCAAATCATCCAAAATTCATGTACCTGGAAAAATCATAAAAATATGAAGTTCAAAAAAGAAAAGGTTGGAATTATGAAATAATTAATGAAAAATGAAGAGTATGAGCTAAAATCAACTACTCAATGAATTTATCTCGAAAAAGTTCTTTAAAATTGCCACTCAAGAATTTTCAAAGCTTTTAAAAAATAGAAAATAGGGAAAGAAACTCTAATTTTTAGAAATTGAAATATGTTCAAGTCTATTGTTCCCGCGAGTGCAATCAGAAGTTCCGTGAACATGGAGGCCACAAACATAACCCTTCGCGAACACAGCCCTACCTTGTGATTATGAAGGTCTAACTTCCCCAACCTTTCAAGGACACGACCCAACTCTTGTGAACATGGAGGTTCTAGCATGAGTACTCCACAAACACGGCTTCAGCTCTGCGAATGTGAAGGAGGTCTAGCCAGTTATAGAACTCAACATCATTCAAACAAGAATTTCACCAAAAGGGCCCTTGAAATTCATTTGGAATCTCGTGCATGTAAATAGTATATGTAACCCTACAAAATTTGATGCTTGAGACTTAATAGAATCGTCGGTAGTCATATAGTATATTAAACTTGTGGTCGGTAATCATATAGTGAATATAGTTAGTGCTTATGCGCCTCAAGTAGACCTGGATGAGGAAGTAAAAAAGCTCTTTTGGGAGGATTAAATGAGGTGGAGAGAGGGATACCGAACACAAAAAAAAATTTCGTCGGGGAAGATTTTAATGGGCATATCCATGCAACTTCTAGTGATTTTGACAATGTTCATAGAGGCTTTGGTTTTGACAAAGGAAAAGAGGTGGGACATCTCTCTTGGATTTTGCTAAAACCTTTGAATTGGTTATTACTAACTATGTTTTCGAAAAGGGAAAATCGCTTGATTATATTTTGTAATACAGTAGCTAAAACTCAGATTGATTGGTTACTCTTCTGGAAGGGTGATAGAAACCTTTGTAAGAATCTCAAGATTATTCCAAGTGAAAATATTTTTACTCAACATAGACTTCTAGTAATGGATTTAGAGATTAAGAGGGATAAGAGGAAGAAGGTTATTTATGCCCAACAGAGGATTAGATGGGAAGGCCTGACTCCTACCCTTTCTTGAGAGATGTGGGAAAATTTGAGTAGTTTGTGAGCTTGAAGTAGTAGCGAAGACGTGAATATCATATGGGACACTACTACTAGTTGCACTAGAAAAGTAGCTACGAGGTAGTAGGAATTTTGAGAGGGACCTTTGATGAACGTCAAGGTAATTGGTGGTGGAATTGTAAAGTTCAAGGTAAAGTGAAAGTTAAGAAGATTGCCTATGCAAAATAGTTAGAGTGTATGGATGAGGATGAAGAATGAAGGCTTAAGAATATCTATAAGATGACAAAGACAGAAGCAAAAATGACAGTCACGAGTGCTAAGATAATGGTGTTTGAACGCTTGTATGTTGAGCTAGGTAAAAAGGGCGGGAACAAGAGATTGTATAGGCTTACGAAAGAAAGATAGAGAAAAGCTCACGACTTGGACCAAGTGAAGTATATCAAGGATGAGGAGAGTGAGGTATTGGTGGATGAGACTTCCATTAAGAAAAGGTGGAAAGTTTACTTCCATTAAGTTAGGTGATTTGGTGCACTCTGATAGTCATCAAGATTTTAGTTACTGCAACTATTTTAGAGCTGAGGAGGCTAGACATTCTATTAGTAGGATGAATAGAGGGAGAGCAATCAGACATGATGAGATTCTAGTGGATTTTTGGAAGAGCATGGGTAAGGATGGTATGGAGTGGTTGACTAGGTTGTTCAATGCTATTATGAAGACTCCTAAGATACCTGATGAATGGAGGAGGAGTGCATGGTTCTATTGTACAAGAATAAGGGTAATATTAAAAATTGTAATGATTACAGAGGCATCAAGTTGCTAAGTCACATTATGAAGGTTTGAGAGAGAGTGATAGAGGTAATGGTAAGAAGAAGAGTATCTATTTCAGAAAATCAATTCGAGTTTATGTCGGGTGATTGACTATGAAGCAATTCATCTTGATTCGAAGACTAGTGGAGAAATATAGAGAAAGAAAAAGGGACCTTCATATGATATTCACTGATCTTGAGAAGGCCAATGATAGAGTTCTGAGGGATGGCCTATGGAGGTGTCTAAGAAGAAAGGTGTTTTAATGGTGTATAGCAGGGTAATAAAGGGCACGTATGATGGAGCTAAAACTCGGATAAGGATGGTCAGAGAGACTTAGAGAATTTTCTGTTAAGATGGAACTTCCATTAAGGATCTGTGCTAAGTCCTTTTCTTTTTGCCTTAGTGATGGATGAGCTGAGATGGTCTATTCAGGAGGAGGTGCCATAGTGTATGCTATTTGCGGATGACATAGTACTAATTGATGAGACTCAAAATAAAGTAAATGATAAAAAGTGTGGAGACATACTTTGGAATCCAAACGGTTCAAATTGAGCAGGACCAAAACATAATACTTGGAATGCAAATTCAATATTGTATAAGATGAAGTGGACATTGAAGTGAAGCTTGTCACTCAACCTATTCCCAAGGAGGAAGCTTTAAATATCTTGGGTCCATCATCCAAGGTATTGGTGACATTGATGATGATATCACACATCGTATTGGGACAAAATGAATGAAGTGGAGGCTTGCCTCTAGAGTATTGTGTGATAAGAAAATATCACCTAAATTTAAAGGTAAGTTTTACAAAATGGTGACTAGAAAATTATTTTATGGGGTGGAGTGCTGGTTAGTCAAAAAACTCACATATCCAGAAGGTGCAGGTTGCAGAGATGAGAATGTTGAGGTTGATGTGTAGACATACCAGGGTTGTTAAGATTAGAAATGAGACTACCCAATAGAATTTAGGGATGACCTCTATAGCTGTCAGATGAGGGAAGCGAGACTGGGCGATGGTTTGGGCATGTGTAAAGAAGAAGTATTGATTCTTCTGTTAGGAGGTGCGAGAGGTTGGATAGGGGTTATGCAGAGGGGTAGAGGTAGACCAAAAAAGTATTGGGGGAGGTGATTAGATAGGATATGATGAAATTTTATCTCACCAAGGACATGATATTAGGTAGAAAGTAGTAGAGGTCACGTATTAGTGTAGAAGACTAATATGCTAGTAGGGGTAGGATAATATCTAGCCTTGTAATATAGTATGTTAGCAGGATTAGTTGTATCTTTATATTTTGTCTTGTCATTGTCTGTCTTATATTTGTTACTTTTATTATATTTATATACTATCATTTGTTTTCCACTTTAGTCTTTTTTTTCTTTTCTTTTTCCTTTTCTTCATATCTAGTATCTTCTGCTTATGGGGCTTGATATTTTTTAAACAAGGCTCTTCCAGAAACAACCTCTTTATCTCTATGAGGTAGTGGCAAGATCTGCGTATATTTTATCCTCTTTAGTCTCCACTTGTGGGATCCCATTGGGTATGTTATAGTTAGACTCGATAGAATAGTCAGATATTGAATTCAAGGTCTACTCAATCTAAAATTCAATTTGTAGCAACTAAACTAGCTTAGGACTCAAAAAGACGAAAAGCCCATCAAAACCCCTGATAATTACATCAGAGCTCTTTCTAGGCCTAAAAACACATCCTGAATCCAACAAATCATTTGAATACAATCAAAGCATCGAAATTCTGAATTTGACCAAAGTCAAACCTTAGTCCAATACTCAAACTTCCATCTTAAGACCTCAAAACCACTAAATAACTCCAAAACAAAGAAACAACAACACTCCTAAACCAAATTCCACATTTTGGAACTGTTGAAATTCTATATTGAGACTCATAGCTTTGCTTGGTATCAAAAATTATTTTTGAATAACTTAAGCCTTTAAAACTCAAATATTGTTAAATTTCATAACTTTTCAATAAAACTCCAACACAAATCCCACAATCTGAGCCAATAAAACTCGAAGTAACTATCAGGAGGGATAAAGTGATAATTTATCAAAAAATATTTAAAAATGACCTCAGGGTCATTACACATTATGAGCTTTGTTTATTTGGTAAGATTGTATCAAGAATTGGAACAATTTTGATAGTTTTCGTAACTTATGAGATTTACGTTTGTGAATTAAAAAATACACTTGAAAAATTCAAATTAATATTCAAATAAAACTTTAACTTTATCTCATGATTTCATATCATTGATTTAGACTCCCTCTCTCTTCTCCACTAAAAAAGATGAAGAGGGGTCCGAAAGGCGCTGAGTAGTGCGGTGCATCTATTTCGAGTACAAAGGCGATAAGGGGTTTCATCTTACGTGGCCAAACGGGTTAGTATATATAAGTTGGTGCTTCAAATGCAAGGGGCAACGTGCAATTAATTATTGAATCAAAGGTCCAAAACAAGCAAAAGACACATGGCTCCTCAATGAACAAGTAGTCATTTGGAATCAAAAATTTAATTTATAGATTCATTTGTTTTAATTTTGTGGTTTAGAAAGTGGTGATGGTGACGTTAAGAGAGTCAGAGCTCATTAAAAAGTTGCAAAAACCAAGAAGATTATGACATAAACAAGGCCTCTGTCTCTCTGAGTCACAACATTAACTGTATGCCAAAAAAAAAAATCACATATAATCAGAAGTAGATTCTGCCAAATTTTCAAGTAGCAAACCACCCATGGAAGTCCAAAGCGCTGATGTTAGCTCTTAAAATACAATAATGTAATTTTTTATTTTTTTTAAAAAAAATAAGAGTAGTTGAACTAGCACTTTTGACTCACCAGATATTGTCTCTATATCAAAGGACATACATTAAATGGCAAATAAGAAAATATAAACAAGAGGCTAAAACATTTTTTTCACTGAGATGCTTTGCTTGGTTGCTAAAAGGTCAAAAGCGTAAAAATAGGAGATGATATAACATACCACTTCATTAATATTTACAATCGCAATTAAAACAAAGGGAAAAGGGTCAAAATAATTTTTAAACTATGCGAAATAAATTACTTATATCTTTCGTTATATTTTGGAATCAAAATATCCCTGTCATTATTCTAAGGGACCACAAATATCCTTACACCGTCATCGTTGTCACATGCCAGTCCATGTAGATATCCACGTGGCAATAAAAGGATCAAAATTACCCTCGAACTATTCGAAATAGCTTAAATATACTCTTGTCATCTATGTTTTGGATCATATTATTTTATTAAAAAAAATAGCGAAAAAAGGAATATATATATTATTTAAGTAAATTTTATATACACAATTTATTTTTAATTTTTAAAATATATAGTTTGGCTAGATCATATGGAAATTTTAAGATGCCTTTTAATTTTATTCATGAGTAATAGTTATTATCTATCATTCACATATTTTTTTGCCATGATAAATTATTCATTAAAATATATATTCTTTTTATGAAAAATTTATCATGGCAAAAAAATATGTGAATGATAGATAATAACTATTACTCATGAATAAAATTAAAAGGCATTTTAAAATTTTCATATGATCTATCCAAACTATATATTTAAAAATTAAAAATAAATTGTGTATATAAATTTTACTTAAATAATATATGTATATTCCTTTTTTCGCTATTTTTTAAAATAAAATAAGGGCATTTATGGTCCAAAACATAGACGACAAGAGTAGTTTTGATCTCAAAAATAGTGAAGGGTATATTTGAGCTATTTCGAATAGTTCGAAAGTAATTTTGACCCTTTTATTGCCACATGGATGTCTATATGGACTGTCATGTGGCAAGGACGATGGTGTAAGGGCATTTGTAGTCCTTTGGAATAACGGCAGGGGTATTTTTGATCCCAAAATGTAATGAAGGGTATAAGTGATCTATTTTGCATAGTTTAGGAGCAATTAGACCCTTTTCCCTTGAAACAACAATGATTGACATGACTATTTTACTATGGTATAACTGTTGTTTAGTATTAGATCTTGAAAAATGACTTGAAAAATAAATAATTAATATTACGAATAAAACATGAAGGAAAAATATTATTTTCCTTCATATGTTAAAAGTACCGCATAAAAGTGAATTTATTTTTGAAATAGTGAATAAGTAAAAGTGAACAATGGGGATACAAGTTAAATTGACATCGTGTTAGTTAATCATGGTTGGTTGATCAAGTTTATACATGTAACGTGTTTTGCATTAATACATTTGGTACGAATATCTGGTGAAAAGAAGAAGAAGCTTTTTTTAACACATAACAGATAAATATGCCGTTTAATTCGTCTTCGATTTGTATTTATGTCCTTCAATTTTGATTGTGCATAAATAGGCACTTAAACAACGTTGAACAAGTAAACATATGCATTCTATGTGGTGTTCGCTGCGGACAATTTGCTTCCTACATAAGCATCCTACGTGCATTATGTCATATAGAACAAATGTGTCTACTTATTCAATTTTATACAAGTTAAAGTGTTTACTTGTGCACATCCAAATGGAAGAGGATAGACGATAGTTGAGGTAAAATTAAAAGACGTATATTTATGTATTGTGCTTTTTTTAATGCATAATTCTATTGTTTTGACAACATAAATTACAATCCTATTAATAGATCTTACATAGATTCGAAGTTTCCAGGGTTGTAGTAGTGCCACCAAACAATAGTGTAAACTTGTACAGCAAATCTCCATGTAATATAAAATTTCATCAATTATCATATCAACTGCACATATCACAAATTACTGTATATACGTGCAATGAACCAGAAAGACATTAAAGGTTATCAAATCTTCAAACAGCTCTGAGTACTACCATGTGCCTGAATGATTCTTTTTATTCAAAGATAATGAAAATGTTGTCTCTAGCTAATGAATACTTAAAAGAAGATTTTGGCTTAAACTTATTTATTTTGCTTTCAATAATAGGTTAGCATCCTATGCTTTACCTGAGTCTTTTAGCCCTCCTTATCAATAAATGTTATGTCAACTTTTTATTTTTTACTCTACTTTCTATAATGAGATAGAATTTAAATGAAAAACATGGTATTACAGTTGGGCAATTCCAATGTTGTAGTTGTAATAATATGTACTTTTTCTATCCCAATTGCTATGACACATTTTTCTTTTTTTCATTCTTTCACGTTTTTATATTTATAGTAATAATTTAACTTCAAAATGTTCATTTATCCTCAATAAGATGATCTATAGGTGCACAAATGTCTATAACTTATTTTATCCTAAAAATTTTCAAAAAAAATTCTTTTTTTTTTCAAAACTCCGTGTAGACACAAAAATTTTAGTGAATTAAATTCATACAAAATTTGAATTTAAATTCATGATCATTTGGATTAAATTAATTAATTTGGGCTTCACAAATTAATAAGTCTATTTTTATTAATTTCAAATCAAACCTCCATTTCACCTTGAGGCTTAAACTTATACCACGTGTCAAGATGACTTGGCATTTCAGTCAAGTTCAAGACCAACAAGAAAATGTCATGTGTTCTCATGATGTGGCAATCCTGGTCAAAGTTCAACAACCAATCAAAAATCAATCTTATCACATAGTGTTTGTGATAAGCTTGATGTGCAATCCTGGTCAAAGTTCAACAACCAATCAAAAATCAGTCTTATCACATAGTATTTGTGATAAGCTTGATTACTTACAAGAACCAATCAGAAGAAGGCAAAAGAGTTCATCCACATTTGGATTGCCTCCCTCCTACAACTATAAATAGGAGGGTTACATAATTTTTTGAGGACATTCTGCAAGTATTGGAGAAAAGCTACAACATCAACTGCATAGCTCTTCGAAGAGGTGGTCAACGGAGTTCTTCCCGGAGATCGACTTGAAACGACGAAGTGCTGCCGACATTCCCGGAGATCCAAACGCATCTCAAGGAGGTCTACATCACCAAAAACCCTTATAATAATCCTCATAACATACATCTACATGCTTCCACCCCAAATATTGAAAGATAAGCTTTTCTCCGCTCCTATGTGGTCTCTACCAAAAGGGGTGTAAGGGTTCATTGTAAATTCTGATGCCTTAAGAATTGGTTTAGGGTGTGTTTTGATTAAAAACCTTAAGGTGATAGCATATACCTCTAGACAACTTAAGGTGCATGAGAGAATTATCCCACCCATGATCTTAAATTAGCAGCAATGGTATTTGCTTTGAAAATTTTGGTGTCACTATTTTTATGGGGTACATGTTGATGTGTTAACCCAAAAAGAGCTTAACTTGAGATAAAAAATGTGGTTGGAGCTTCTTAAAGATTATGAAATGAGTGTGCACTATAACCCCGACAAAGCTAATGTTGTGGCCGGTGCTTTAAGTACAGTGCCAATGGGTAGTCTAGTTCATGTTGATGATAGTGGCAAAGCGGTTGCTAGAGAGGTTCACCAGTTGGCTAGATTGGGGGTTAGTTGGATGAAGTTGATAATGGTGGTGTAGTCATTGTTGATGGTTCAAAGTATTTTTTGATTGAGGAGGTAAAGGCAAAACAAGATCTTGACCCCGGCTTGCTAGAGTTGAAGCCCATGGTGAGAGATGGTAAAGTGGAGGTTTTCTCCCAAGGGGGAGATGGAGCCCTTAGGTACAAAGGTAGATTGTCTGTGCCTAGTGTTGGTGACTTGAGAAAAAAGATTTTAGATGAGGCTCATAATTTTTCCTATTCTATTCACCCTGCTTCTACAAAGATGTATAGAGATTTTAGGGAAGTGTATTGGTGGAGTGATATGAAGAGGGACATTGCCAAGTTCATATCCGGATGTCACAATTGCCAACAAGTGAAGGCCGAACATCAAAGGTTGGGTGGCTGAGCCTAAGACATAGAGATCCCTACTTGGAAGTGGGAGGAAATCAACATGGATTTTGTGGTTGGCTTGCCTATGAGTAGAAAGCATTTTGATCCTATTTGGGTTGTTGTGGATAGAATGACAAAGTCGGCTCACTTCCTACTAGTCAACACTACTTATTGTGCCGAATATTATGCCATGTTGTATATCTATGAGTTGGTTAGATTGCTTGGGGTGCCCTTGTTTATTATTTTGGATCGTGGTACTCAATTCACTTCTCACTTTTGGAGGTCTTTCCAAAGAGGTCTTGTTACCAACGTTAAGCTTAGCATGACCTTTAACCCTCAAACAGATGGCCAAGCCAAGATAACTATCAAAACCTTTGAAAATATGCTTAGAGCTTGTGTTTTGGAGTTTAAGGGTAGTTTCGATGAACATCTTCCACTCATTGAAGTTGCTTACAACAATAGTTATCATTTAAGTATTGGTATGGCTACTTTTAAAGCTCTTTATGGTAGATGTTGTAGATCCCTGATTAGGTGGTTTGAAGTGGGAGAAATGGCTTTGGTAGGTCCGGAATTGGTCATGCAATCCTTGGAGAAGGTAAGGTTGATTATGGAGATATTGAAAATAGCTCAAAGTAGACAAAAGTCCTATTCTGATGTGAGGAGAAGAAATCATGAATTTAAGGTTGGTCATTGGGTTTACTTGAAAGTCTCATCCATGAAGGGTGTAGTCTAATTCAGCAAGAAGGCTAAACTGAGCCCAAGGTTTATGGGTGCTTATAGAGTGCTGAGGAGGATTGGTAAGGTGGCCTATGAGTTGGAGTTGCCCATTGATATAAATATGGTTCATCCGGTCTTTCATATATCTATGTTGAGAAAGTGTGTACGTGACCCTAGTGCTATTGTACCTTTGGATGTTGTGGGTGTTGTAGAAGATAATTTGACTTATAAGGAGGTCCCGAAGGAAACGTTTGGTAGGCAAGTTAAGAAGTTGAGAAACAAGGATGTAGCTTCTGTCATGGTCCTTTGGAGGAACAACAAGTTGAAAGTGCCACATGGGAAGCTGAGTAGACATGAGAAAGCGATATCCATACCTCTTCCACTCTACTCAAGCCTAAGATACTAATTTAAGTCCCCAATATGATTTCATGTCTTAAGTTTCAGCCCTTATGTCATTTTGCATACATTCATGTTTATGTTGACAAGTTTAAGGTGATTTTGACATTCATGTTGAGACTTTTAAAATGATGTTTAAATGTATTTGTTACATTCATGTCGAGCTAAAATCTTCTTGAATACTTCTCTTAGGAATGTTTCTTTGACATTCGGGGTGGAACGTTCCCAAGAGGGAGATATTGAAACGCAGGGCCTTGGGGTCATAGCCCATGCCCTCTTATGCGTGAAAACACATACACTTAGTCATTTTTCAACTCTATATCACCCAAAACCCTCTCAAAACCCTCTTCAACACTTAACCAAATATTTCATCCAAATTTAAGTGTCTCAAGCTTGATTCCTGATCTTGAGAACTCTATTCAAGCTTAAGGTCTCCTTCGAGACTACACTAAGAAAACCTAAGTTTGACGTATCTGGGTTTTAACCATTAAGTCCTTTAACCCATGGTGCCCAACCTTCCCTTTTATGAAAATGGATGTTTTCAAGTTGTATCTTCTTTGGGTATCTTTTATTATGAATTTTGATTATAAATTCTTTTAGGGTTTTATGAAATGTTGATTGAATATGCATGTTTGTCTACTTCAAGATTGTACTATGAATTGGTTTTGTCTATTGAGACTATGCATGTTTTGAGCTATTAAACTAAGATCTATTATGAGATTTGATGATGGATTTCAAAGTATCTGACATGAGGGTTTTACTATGTGTTTGTGGGTTGATTTACATTGAGCTTTCTCATATTATTTCACTCTTGAGTTGCATAATTTTGAACTAACATTACAGACCTGCCAAGTGTTTGATAAAATGTCTTCACAAGAATTCTTAAGTTATTAATGATCTACTACATGGTTTATAAGTGTAGTGACGTTATAATGATTAAGGGATTATAAACATGTATTAAATTTATGGAAAGTATCTGTAGTATTATTGTCATGACCGAAGCCTAAGGCCTAGAGATGACACGGCACATGGGGAACCCGAAGGGACACAAGCAAACCTCGTAGCACATTATTACATATCCTTGGTCGCGGAAGTAATAAAATGACAACTAGAGATTGTAAATACGGATAACAAGGGCTAAAGGACACCTTTCATATCATAAACATCAAGAGTCAAGAGAGATTCCAAGCTCTTAGCATTATAAATAATATGTCCAACAACACCTTTAACCATAGAACTTAGTGAGGGCCAAGACAAGCAACCAAGCTCACCCTGTTAGTCAAGTACACAATAAAAAGGAAAGAGAGTCTTTATACATAGCAAAAGACCAAAGTCAATGTCCCCGAATTTGAGGACTCACCACTTGCTTTGTAGAGAAATTGCACTAGCAGCCACATAGAGGAGGAGGATGATCAAGTGGCACTCCAGTTCCTGTATGGTGATATTATGTAGGCATAGAGTATGCATTAGTACATTTGAATATACTAAGTATGTAGTATCTAAAGCAACAAGAGCTAGGCAATGTAGTCAAAATGCATAATGATAAGAAATAGATAACATAACAACAATATGACATGTATGATCAATGCTTAAGTAAATCATGCTTACATAGAACATAATACATGTGTAAGAAGAGACCATCATTATAGAATCACAGTTTACCAAAGTACAAACCCCTTGGTTGATTAGTGGATCATCGCACCCTACCACCCATGGTAATTGAGGTACTACGCCCTGAATCTGGTTATCAAGGTATGAACCCCTTGATTGGTTGGTGGATAGTCGTACCCTACCACCCCTGGTGATTGAGGTACTAATCCCTCAACCCTGTTATTAAGGCACAAACTCCTTGATTGGTTATTAAGGTACAAACCCCTCAACATAGTTACCCGAGCTCTTAACTGCCCGAGTAGGGCATGGTAACTTTCCAACACTATATAGGAGAATATAATATATATATATATATATATATATATATATATATATGTTCCTTTCATCACCATAAAGTCATTCAACTCATTATACATGCATTGATCCTTCAATTCCTCAAGAAAGTATAACTGAACATTTTATCAAACACTTGGCAGGTGTGTAGATCTAGTGTAAAACCATGCAATTTACGAATGAAATAATGCAAGAAAATCCACTGTAAAATCATCCATCAATACTTAGTAACACCTGCAGGCAGTATACATCAAAACCCTTCATCAAATCCCATAATGGGTCATAGATTCATAACTCAAAACATACTAAAATAGTCACAATTTTATGAAACCCCAACATAGTTGATAGTCTAATTTATAATAAGTAAGACCTATAAGTAAATCAACTTGGAATCATGCAATTTATGTAAAAAAAAGATTTGGCATCATAGGTGAAAGGAAGCCATGAATGAAACCCACATACCTCGACTTCGGAGAATTCTTGATAAAGAGAGGAAATGAAGACTTGAAGCTTGGGTGAAATCCTTAAGATCCGGATTAAGTTTTGGGATTAGAATTTAGGGTGAAATATTTGTCTAAGTGTTTGAGTGAGTATTGGGGAATGTTTTGTATAATATGAGGGTGAAATATTCCTAAGTATAGGTATTTTCATGTATGGGAACACTTAGGCCCAAGACAAAAAAGTTATTGACCAAGATAGAAAAATAGCACACAAAATACACTATAGCGGGCGCGGATAGCTCTCTGGAAATTGCATTTTATGATTTTTAAATTTTGATACAATTACTTAATAATCGGGGTTAGACCTATCTCCCACTTAATTTGACCCCCTGATCATGATTATGAAGTCAGTGTTTTGAAATAACGCACAGATTTAGAGATATATGGAAATTAGAATTTCGAACAGAAATGAGGCATATTTTTGAGTTGTTTTAGGGTCGTTTCAGTTACAAGTTGACCACACCTTGTTGGGCTGTGGCATACTTAATCACCTAGTTGAGGGGGTGCCAAGCCTCAATCACCTTCAGAGGGTGGCATGCCCTACTACCTTGTTGAAGGGTATGCACCTCAATCGTCTTGTCTGGGGGTGGCTGTTAGGACCCACATTTTGGTACGTTGGACTAATTGTGAGCCAGGAACC
>DF358774.1:79084-141368 GCA_000787875.1 Solanum virginianum | reverse complement strand
AGACCAAGAAGCAACACTCGATTTCTCACTCTTCTGCTAAGGTCGAATACAGGTCCATGGCCTCTGCTACTTCTGAACTTAAGTGGCTTAAAGCACTCCTTCTTGATCTTGGGGTCTCTCACTCTCACTCCATGCAACTGTTTTGCGACAGTCAGTCCGCTCTTCACATTGCTCATAACCCAGTTTTCCATGACCGTACCAAACATATTGAAGTTGATTGTCACTATGTTAGGGATGTCGTCCAGGATCGGACTATTTGTACGTCTCATGTGCCTCCGACCTTTAATGACCCATCACTCAACTTAATAGTCTCAATTACTCTTAAAACCTTAAACAAGTCCTAAAAGTCATTCAAATTCCAATATGCAATTTACGGGGTCTAACATCCTACTTGGAGTCTAATATAATATCTATAAATAGGGTCTCAATGTAATAAGGTAGACAAGGAATTCAATAATATTTTTTTCATATTTCTGACAAAAAGTAAATTCTTAAAAAATAATCACAATAGTCGAAAGGAATCCTTCATTAACTCAATTTAATTACTCATGAATATTTTTAATTCTAATTCTCTCCTTATATAATTAGGATTTTCATTAAAAATTTTCATTATTTTATGATACCTTAGTAAACAAAACCTTCTACCAAATATTTAGGAGTTGCTCAATTATTTTAGCATTTATATTATAAATTTATATTCAATATAAGTAAAATAATAATATAATGTTTAAAAAAAACATATTTCAACTTTTTCTTTTTTTGAATTAATTCTATTTTAGTTGGAAAAGGATTTTTCTTGTACGAATTTAATTATAATAAAAAAAATTTCTTTATTTATTTTTTTGTTATAATTATTTTAGTTAATATTTAAAATTATTACTATTTTAGTTAGATCAAATTAGAATTTATTTATGGGTAAAATTCGTCAAGACAAAGGAAAAAAACTATGCGTCCAATGTTTTGAGGATTAGGACCTCCACAGATGTGTGGTCGGCTGGTCGATATTGATATAGGTATAAGAGTCTTTATTATGTGTTATGAAATTTTAATTAATCAACTATTCATGATTTTAAAAGAAGAATAAAAAGAAATTACAATTATTTATAAATAAAGTCGGTAATTCAAAGAGCATAAGTAGGACGCCAAAACCGACATTGGCAATCGTTATCTCCTTTTTAAATACTATTATTATATTATTATTATTTGAATCAATTCTATTTTAATTAAAAAAGGATTTTCTTTATACAAATTTATATTTATTTTTTGTTATATTAATTATAATTAATATTTAATATCATTAAAATAATAGTAAAATAATTGAAGAAAAATGTGAAAAGATGATTGTGTCTAAAAATCTTTTATCGAAAGATAAAAAAGAACTTTTTAAGAGTCTTCATATTTTTAATACAGTACTTCCCTATACCAAATTAATTGAATTTTTGAGATTTTTGAGATTTTTTTCAAGATTCAGAATAATTGAATTACTTTAAGATGAATGTTTAAAACTTCTTTTATATTTGTCCTTTCATTTATTAAAATTTTATATTTTCTAAGAGTATAGATTATCAAATTCTTCTCTCTATTTTAAAAGTAATGACTTGTTTTCGTTTTAATACATTACTAATACAAACATAATTTATACAGTACTCAATTTAATATTAACCCCTTATTGAAATATATTAGTGAGTTATGCTTTGCGTTTGAAAGTATTGGATTTTGACGTATATGGGTACTAAAGGGTATTGAAAATTACTTTAGCAGCAATTGTTTTTAGTACAGTAAGTTGCTTAATTCTTTCTTCTTCTTCTTCTTTTCACAATTTGAGAAAAAGCACTAAACTTGTTAATCATGAAAATGAGTCGTGGTCGTTCATCTCTTTAACATTCTCAGAGTAGAGTTAAAGAGAAGAAGAAAAATATTTCCTTCTCTGAAATTTCTATCAAGAAGAGATGAGCTTTTGCACCTTTTTTATTTTCAATGTTCATACATGTTTATAGAGCAGCAAAGAAGGATGCTATCATCAAATTCCTCCCTTCGTTTAAAAAATTAATAATTTATTTTCATTTTCATTTAAATTTTACACATGATTTATATAAAATTATAAAATTAAAAAATATTTTAATATATTTATTATAAACTTTAATTTAGAATCACCCGATTAAAATATCTTTATTATTTTTTGAAGGTGTATGTCTAATCAAAGATATAACTGAAAATTATTAATTCATGAAAAAATCACACTTGTAATAATTTTAAGAAATTTTTACATAAATACACAATTTATATTATAATAATCTCTAAAAGTTCCAACACTTTTAAAAAAAATTCAAAATTGCTTATTTTCCAATTCTAAATTTCCAAAATCCCTTATTTTCGTGTTCCCTCTCCAATTTTACAATACATGACTTTTCATATTCCATCAATCTTCTGCCAACCTAAATTTACTCCTAAACTTTTGCCTAAATTCTCGCGTTAGTGTTTGCAACTTTCATTTTTAAAAGATCTCTAATTATATTTGAATTCTATCAAAATTGAAGATCTTGTCATCAACGTCTCTTGTTCTTTATCGTTTCTGTTCATCATCAAACGAAGAAAATTGAAAGATTTTATTTTCTTTCATTTTTCTTTTTGATTTTATTTCTCATCAATATCAACAATGGATTCTAATCCATCATTTAGTTTAGGTATTTCACAATTAGTCAATTCTCGCCAAGAAGTTCATCATTTTGAAGTTGTTCCCTTTCAGTCTCAACTTTCCAATTAAACTCAAGAAGTTTCTCAAATTGAATATATTCCTCACGTAGAAGAAGTCCATCAAAATGAAAATGCTCTAAGGCACAATTAAATTGATTTATGTCATATTTCCTTTTAAAATGAAATTGATAGCTAGCGACATGTATCAACGTTGGATGTTGTATGTATCGGGAAGTGCATATTTTCAGGGATTTTTGATAAATTGAAATTTGTTCTTTACAGTATATGATTTTTAAAATTTTTACTAATTTTAAAGGATGTGACATATTCCTTCCGTCTCGATTTATATGAGTTAATTTGATTTGACATAAAGTTTAAAAAAGAAATGAAGACTTTTGAAATTTATAGTATAAATTAAATTATAGATATTTTTGTGGCTAAAAATTATTTCATTGAGAGTAAATTGGACATTTTAAAGTTAAATTGTTACTAAATATAAAATATGTCCTTTTTTTAGGACTGGCGAAAAAAACTAAATCATATAAATTGGGACATAAAGCATCACCATTCCTAAAATAATTCAAAATCCTTTTTCTTTTGTAACAATGCAACAAAGTTTAAACTTCTTTAACTCAAATTTATGAACTATTATCCATATACATGCGTATATTCTGCTAGATACATATACACTTAATTGGATACATTGATAAAACATAAATACCTATAATCTTAACTCAATAATACGTCAGTATATTAATAATGTGTCAAATACATGCTTAAATTTTCGATACATTTGTATATGTATTCTGATATATATACACTTAATAATAAAATACATTGAAAAAAATTAGATATAATAATTTTAATTTAATAACATGTCAGATTCGTATATAATTTCAATCTAATCCAAAAAATCTCTTTCTCATCTTCTTTGTCGTTAAGGTTTATCATAATAATTGCATAAATTTTTCTTCTATTTACTGCAAATAACATACTATCTTTCTCTTTTATTCGTCAAAGATACTATATTTTTGAATTTTCAAATTTGAGTAGTAAAAAATATCGAGAATCACAATGATAATTTTTATACCAATTTTCAAGCAATAATAAATAAATATTTTTCTCATTTGAAAAATCACTAACATAAACAAAACTAAGAAAATTATCTTTTAAAAATTACAAGACAAAATAAATTAAAATTTATCACGTATACATGCCTTTGAATAATAATTAAATAGACACAAATCTCAAATTATTGGGTTGTTGTTTGAGATTTCAATTTAAAGCATTTAATGATAGAAATCATAGTGAAAAGAAAGAAGAGAGAAAAAATGATAGTAAAGACAGGTGTTGATGTGTGTGAGAGAGAAATGAGTAACATGAAAGCTTGAATTAAAGGATGATTTAATTGTGTAGATAAATAATAAAGACCAGCAATATATATATCTAAATATATTTTCCACAATATTGATAAAAAAATCTTAGCTAATGATTATTTATGTAATTGTTTAAAAATATAAGTAAGAGTAGTATGTATCTTAGTGACGTAGTTTCATCAATTTTTTCTCTCTTTTATTAAGTATGCTTAATTAAGAGGTTGATTGACGGGAAGACCTTCGATTCAAGAAAAGGAATACGCCTTTTGTAGATACATCAGAGTTGAATGAATAAAAAACTTAAAATAGCTAAAATTAAATTAAATAGATTATATGTTAGTTTTCAATCAAAAATTATAAATTTTATTATTTAAAATGTTAAAAGTAAAAACTCATGCTAATTTTAAATTTTGATCAATGAATTTCGCCTAAATTTTAAACCATCTAAAGACACACTAATTTAGAACAAACATTAAAACTTTAAAAAATAAAATAGACCAGTGCTAAAAAGGGTAAACATGAAAAAAAGGAAATCAACGAAAACTTCAATGGGTAGCAGGAAAGGCTTAGTGGGGCTTAGAAAAGTTTTGAAAAATAGTTTCATATTAATGGAATTTATATGGTAATATAGAAAATCATTTAAAGACAAATTTACATTATATTTTTTATTATTGTTCTTTGTGAAATCATAAATGTGTAGTGTAATTTATCTCATAAAAAATATAAAATTTTAATAAATAAAAAGATAAATATAAAAAAAAATTCAAACATTCTTTTCGAACTTTTAACAATTATACTATTTTGAACATAAAAAAAACTAAAAGGAATACTAAATAGAACAGGGTATCCCGCCGTGCCTCATTGCAATTAGCCAATTAACTTCGTACTTGACACAGGGGTGATTTTTGAACTATTTTTCGCGCCACACGGCAGCCAGCCTTCAAGCCAACTTCAGCCTACTCTTGCCTCACCTTGACACTTAGTCTAAACAGACAATAATGGACGGGCGAACCCAACCTTTTTATTATTCTTCGCACAATAATACAAAAGGACCTCCACGGAAGAGGCTTACTCCCTAGGCTGATCGACTCACTTTCAATCCCTAGGCTAAGTAATTACAATGACCCAGAAAACTTGAGAACAAGAAAAGAGTCAATCAGTCAAGAGTCTTAGGGAAGGCAGTCCAAATTGTCACAGGGGTGATTTTCGGCCTCCTCACAGCCGAGTGGAATTAAGTCACCACCGTGCGGCAGTCAACGTCCAACGCTAACTCAGCCACTCTCAACAGTTTTTCCAGGGCCGTTACTCCGTCCTTTCGTTCACTGTACGCACCACTCCCGTCAGCCACTGTCTCGCACACGTAGCCCGGTCCATAGCGTAGCTTGGTGCACTCGTTGCCACCGCAACCCGTAGTTTTGATATCAATTGTCACACCAATTGATATTCCGTCGTTGCTACAGCCTTGCTCGGTCCGCAACCTGCTCCGCAACCGTGCTCTGATACCACTTGACACAGGGGTGATTTTTGAACTATTTTTCGCGCCACACCACTGCGTGGCAGCCAGCCTTCAAGCCAACTTTAGCCTACTCTTGCCTCACCTTGACACTTAGTCTAAACTTTGTGCCAAGCGGAATGGTGAGACAACCAACGCTAAAAGGACCTCCACGGAAGAGGCTTACTCCCTAGGCTGATCGACTCACTTTCCAGCAGGTGAGAAGATGCAAATAAAAAGAAACAGTTACCGAGTTCAAAGAGAGTTAACTCTGGGGCAAATATGAGCTCGTAGTGGATTCTTCATCCCGACGGTGAATTCTTGTTTCTCCGAGAGATCAATGTCATCTCCTTCCACAGGATTCCATTGAAAATGCCAAATCAAATTAGCCACAAAGTATTCCAAGTGAAGCATAGCCAATGCATAGGCAGGACATATTCTTCTCCCTGCACCAAATGGCATCATCTTGATCTCTCTACTTCCTGTTATATCAAAACCAGCTTCATTAACCGATTCTTCCACTAAGAATCTCTCCGGCCTAAACTCCATCGGATCCTTCCACACATTTGGATCTAAACCCATCTCTGCAACCATGAAATTGATGGTTGCATTCTTTGGGATGATGTGGCCGTTCAGTTCTACTTCCTCTGTCACTGTGTGTGGCAGCACAAAGTGACCGGGTGGGTGCCGCCTAAGACCTTCTAATATTACTGCTTTCAAGTAGGGCATTTTCTGCAAATCTTCCTCCTTCACCATCTCTTCGTCTGTTAATTTGCTCTGTTTTTCTCCTACTATACTGGTAATTTCTTGGTATAGTTTTTCTTGAATGGAAGGGTTTTTGACCAAGTTGGCCATAATCCACTGTAAGGCAGTGGATGTTGTATCAGTTCCGGCGGTTAGGAATTCACTGCAGAGGGTAACGATTTCTCCATGATTGAGGTTCCTGTTTTCCTCTGGCAACTCCAGATTCAACAATGTGTCCACATAAGCCACCACAACTTCATCACTGTGCTCGGTCTTTTGTTCTTTGGCCTTGCTTCGAGCTTCAATCAAAGGAATGATGATACTCTCTTGTTCTTGTCGTAGTTCAATGAGTTCCTTCCAGCGATTCCTAAAAATTATTTTTCCAACTCTAGGAAAGAAATTGAGTATATTGAATCGTCGGAATCCCAGTAGCAACTTGCGTTGTATATTTTCAATTTGTTTGATTTTAGATTCCTGAAGCTTGTCCCCAAAACACATCAATACAAGAAGACAGAAGATAGCATACTGAAAATGATCAATTAATTTCACGGAATCAACTTGGGCGTGACGGAGTTGTTGGAGGAGGATACCCAGCACCCACGCTCTGGCCTTTGAATAGGACTTGATGCGAGAAGGGTGGAGTATTTCTGAAGTTAAGTTTCGACGGAGTAGACGCCATATAGGTCCGTAAGGGGCGGCGCTGATGTTTCGCTGGTTACTACTGAGGATTGCACTGGTGGGCATCGCCTTTGGCCTGTCGGAGAAAACAGCGCCTTGCTGTACTAAAGCTTGGTAGGCTAAGGAGTGGTTAGCTACGAATATGGCGGGACGAGACCCAATATTGAGGGTGATGAGTGGACCATACTTAGCCTTGAGGTCACGGAGGGTGGGTTCCAAGTCGAAGAAGGTCCTTCCGGCCCATAGTAAGCTTCCGATCACCGGAAAACTGTAGGGTCCCGGCGGGAGTTTCTTCTTGGATTTGAAATTAAAAAGGGATTTCAGTAACAGAGAGATGCAGAGAGTAATGAGAATGATAAACCAGCTCTCCATTTTTGTACTTTTTTTTCTTCTTTCGATGAAGCTGAAATAAGTAAATGAGTAGCCCACCGGACAAACTGGTTAGGGCAACAGTGAAGAACGTGATTTGATCCCAATATCTTTCCGTTGACTCTGATTTGGGATAAAATTTAAGATTAATTATTTTTTAAACATTTGATGATTTTAAATTAAAGATATGATTTAGAGTATTACATCTTAAAATATATATAAACTAAGATAGATATTCGAACTATCTCATGACTTGTGTTTGGACCAAATGTAAAAATATTTCGACAATATCTCTTATTCAAGTTGTATATCAACTTAATTTTAAATGAATCAAGATAAATTGGACTGAGTTAATAAATGGGCGAATTATTAACCCACCCAAACTTCAACAGGCTGAACTTAATTTAGCTACCCCTATTTCTGAGTTACTGTTCTCTTCTTCGCCAGGAACTCGCTTGGGTTATATTTTGATGAGTTCTTCTTTCTTTAAAAAACTGAGGTTTGTTTGTAAACTTCTCACTTTTGAGGGACAACCATGAGCAGCAGTACTAAAAGTGGACATTTCAAGTGGAATCTTCAAAAGTGAAAGATGGTTGATCGAACTGGAAAGTTAGATTTCATCACTATCATCAATAATCCACTACAAGTTTATGTCAGCCTCAGGTATTGTATAGGAAACTTATATAAATACACCAGAATTGTCATGCCTTTTTGTATAATACATTTTTTACTATGGATGTTTGCAGAAAGAGGCTGCATTTTCTTTCTGATAATCATTCTGTTTGAAAATCGGCGTAGGTAATAATTGCAGTAAAGATGCTTTATCCAGAAGACGAAATGGCTACTAGTAAAAAGGGGAATGAAATAGGCAGCATAAGAAGTGGAGAAGCAGTTCCAATAGATTGTGAAATGGTTGGGGCAGAAGTTGTTGCTCACTGCACCTTTTTTTTGGTTGGATTCCCACCCGATGTCCGGTACTCATATTAGAGTACGACTATTCTGGATTCGTGCTGCATAAGGCTCCATTTAGAAAGAAGCACTTTCTACCAAGGATTTTTCCGTACTCAAGGCTCGAACATATCGAACATAAGACCTCTGGTTGAGAGATGAATAGCTCCATCAACTGCACCTTGCACAAAGGTAATGCCCTGCTGCAGATCAACCGAGACATGCTCAACTCGATCATAATAAATTTCTCTGTTTACTTACGGACATGTTTAAATGATTAAGAATGAGTTAGTTGAAGTGCCTGTTCATGCATTTTGAAAGTTGGAGGTCCAACTTGTAATTTAAAGCCAAGTTAAAGGGCTAATTTATGTATTATGCCTATAATAAATTCATCTTATGTCTAGAATGAAATCTATTTACACTGCTGAATTTTATAGAAAACAACTGAAAAACTCATATTTGATATACTAATTATGCTAATTTTTAATCCAACCAACGAACACTAAGTTCATCCTCATTGGGCTAAACTTTTGTTGAAGGAAAAATGATTATCCAATCTAATGTATAAAGCTGCAATTAGCAAAATGCACACTTCAAAAGAAGTCTAAACATCATCTGGGGATCACTTTCCTCATCTAACTTTCCCATTGATCATGGAACTAATGAGTGCTTTCTAAGTCTTCATTGTCTAAAACCGACACAACATTCTAATGTGAACACCAAAAGATCCTCAAAACACAAAAGCATTAAAAAACACTGAAAAACCCAACTTCTATAACCAATTCAAACTTGTTCTTCGTGAGTTAGCGGAGCTCTTGTTTCAGAACATCTTTAAATCCAGAAGCTCTATCCTATCCACAAAATTGCATGATACAAAACATATAACCACTAACAAAAAGAAACTACAAGAACCCACCTCTCCTTTTGTTTTTCCAGCAGAAAGAAAATACAAAAGTATATTACAAGCCATTGTGACTTATCAGGAAGTTCGGACAGTACGAGGAGGATAGATATTGCTCATCAAGCAGTCCGCCTCATGATTCTAATGCCCTTCCTGCTATGCTTACTCCACCATTGCATCTGTGGAAGATTCTGTAACTTGTTTATTAGACTTCCTTTTGTTCTTTCCTGTAACACATACGTTTGTAATCATCAATAAGCAAAATCGACAATAAAATTCCCTAATACATCTGGAATGAAGACAAAAATTAGCAATTTTACTGTAAACTTGCCTTTCTTCAGTTGCTTCAGTTTAAGTTTTGAGCTCTTTTTCATCGGAAATTTAACAGGAGTTCTATTGGCGTCTTCAGCTTTCCCTGAATCCATTAGGAAAATTTCAATCAGCTTGACATAGAACAAACCTCCTTCCTTTCTACCAATGTGCACAAGGAAACAGAGGAGGAACAAACAGAAAGTACAGCAGATATAGCAACTACAGAAACATCAAACACCAAAACTTTTAGCATATCACATAAGAAGCAGCAACATATTCATAATATAAGCAATAACACAAGGATTAGCCTTTTCCTACACAACCAGCAATGTCAGCTCAATCTAAGAAATTCATTAGGATCAACATTATAGCACTCTAGCCTAGAACGTATTCAAGATGTAGAGTCACTAGACTCTGATATCTAACTAGCTCGATCCAGGGATGGAGTTAATAAGAGATATTGAATCTCCTTCTTTAAAAGATTATAATGTGCAAATAGGATAAAATTTAAAACTTTTTCGTTACATGTATATTGTCGAACTCCATCAACATAAGGGAAAATTCTATCATAGTAATTAAGGGGTACGAAAGTTGCTTTAGGTCACAAGTTCAATCCCAACTATGTCATTATAATATAGTATACATAAATTCCCGGTTATGCCACTGGCTCCAGTAGCAAATGTCATTACACCTTGAAACAAAGGCTTCAGTCCATTTAAATCTAATCGATTTTCTCTATCTCACACACAAACACAAAGTCATAAGCAAAATGCTGTTGGTTCAAACTCCAAACCCCTAGCTTAAACACTAGGTCCGTAGCATCAGCTACAGCCATAAATGACATAACATACCTTCAGCAGCTTCAGCCACAGCCATCTCCACATCCTCCATTGTTATTACGCCCTTTGTTATAGCCTCCTTTTGGTCCTGTTTCACATCAAATCACAAATTCGCACGTTAATAATACACGTAAATACAACAATAAAAAGGACTGAATATCGATGAATGATTACAGACCCTGCGCCATTTCTTGAAGAGCTTGCGTTTACGCTTCCCGGAGATGGCAAGAGGTTGGGCCTTCTGCTTAAGTTTACGGGTATTCGGGTCACCATGTCTTGCTCTCTTTCTCTCTGAGATTAATGCTCTTCTCTTCTTCTGCACCTCGTTAAATTTCGCCATTATATCAATCCTCAGTTCCCCTTCACCTTCGATACTTTTTCTTCTTAAACCCTAGTTGATTTTTCTCTATGCGTCTTTATACGTGTAGGCCGCCACCGGTTTAGTGTTAAATGTATCGAACCCGGTCCACATGCCCCATTCTATTTTAACTACTCGATACAAGTACTTTTTGGTTTTAATTTATATGACGCGAATTGGAAAAGTTAATTAAATCTTTCATATGATTTTTATATACTTTAAGTTGTTAATTATTATAATTTTATAATATTTTTATATATTATTTTTTAAATAATATATGCTATTTTTCTAGTTCTAATTTATATGAAATTGGTAGAATTTCAATATTCAATCAAATATTTTTATATATTGTTTTAAAATATTTAAAGTATTAATTGAAATGATTTATAATTCTTTTTACATAACTTTCAAATAATATATATTACTTTCTTTATTGCAATTTAGTGACGCTAATAGAATTTCAAAAATCATTTAATTTTTTTATGTCTTTAAACTTTTTAAGTTGTTTATTATTATAATTTATAAGTACTACTTTTTACGACATTTCAAATAATATATGTGACTTCTTCTTTTACAATTTATTTAGCACTGATAAAATTTTAAAAGTTAATTTAACTTTTTATATGCTTTATAAATATTTTAAGTCGTTGATTTTTATAACATATAATATTTCTTCCATAATTTTAAAAAATATAACAAATTAAAAAAAAAATCAACCTGATTAAAATGGATAAGGTAATTGTTTTACCAGAAATGACCAAGAAATGTGTATTCTTTTGCCACTTCAATACATACAAATAATAAATTAACATTGGAAGTTTCTCAATATTTGAATTTAAATAATTTAGCAGTAATCCATGATGAAATTTAATCTCGTTTTCAAAAAAATGCGAATCAGATTAATATAGATATAGACTTGTATCACCGATCAAAACATTAGAAAAATGACCAATTTATGAATAATGATCATAAGGACAATAAGAGAAAAGGATACGTAACATCTGTGCCAAAATAGTGTCCTTGAAGGAGGGAATCAAGTTAAACAACGAGCTGGAACACTATTTTTCCATGTTTTACTTTTGCACAAAGTAGTGACCCACTGTTGATGACATAATACACATTCATGGTATAATACACCATTATACAACTAGGCTAATCACCAGCCCTCCATTTCGTATACTTGTGTTGCAGGAGAACAGTTGCAGAACCCCAAGTATTCTGACATGGAGACAAATTCAAGCACGTAAAATGTAGGTGTACTTTCGATGTGAGTTCTAGAGATATTTGGCTTCAATCTCTTCCAATGTGAGACCTTTTGTCTCTGGTATGATGAAGAAGATGAATACAAGAGATAAAACAGCTATGCCACCAAAGATGAAAAATACAGTTCCGGCCCCCAGTAAGTCCTGCAATTAGGAGTAACCAAAAATATAATTTCTCAAAGACTTATTTGTTAGTTCTGGCTCGTAGTTTATTTTCTTAGATGACATCCGTTTTTGAAGCCAAATAATGCCATTTAAAATAAAGATACGTTGGAAAAGGAAGGGGAACCAAGAGAGAATAGCCCCGAATGCAGAATTCACCAGCTACGTTGCTTGGACGCTTCAAAAATCCCCCTCTGTGTGTCGGATCATTCAATAATGCATTTTTTTAAACATCCGACATGGGAGGCGTAGCATTTTTTGGAGAGCTCAAGCAACATAGTACACCGATACTTTGTCAACTTAGATGCACAGCTTCTAGATGACATAAAGTTGTATGGACAAATTACATCACCGCTTCTAGATGATAAAAACTCATATGAAGAAATTGCATTACCAATGGCCAATTTATCACGGAGCCACTTAAGAGAAGTTGTCTCCAAAGCAATCAATAATACTACTAAACCAAACAATCTTGTGCAATTATAATTCAACTAGGAGATACCCTATACTTTTATCCATTAGAATTATGACCATGCTTACATAAGGCGCCAACAATGTCTTATTGGTCCTTCGTACTATCTTCAATCTACCAAAGAAAATTATCCTCTGGTTTAACTTAATACTGATGGACAGATCCGGTACTGTAACTGAAATCTTAATTTAATCTAAGTATCAGGATGGGTACTCATACATTTAATTACTTCCGGAGTCAACAGCGCAAATGGAAATCTTTATTGGACCATGATTACTCCGGAGTCATTCTATACTTAAATGTTTGCGCAGGGACAAGTAGAGTAAGAGAGCATCTAGCTTTAAGAACCCCATTTAGTATTGAGGTGAAATATGTCCACATAGAGAAAGTATGTAGCTTACCCCTATTAGTTCCGGATTAAGCTATATTGATCAATAAACTGTGCTTGCCGATTGGTACTCATGTATTATGTTCTTTTGAATGAAATTCCAAAATGAAAAAGACAAGTGAGTTTGAAAGCTCAACCACTAATGCAGGCAGATTCTAATCAGCACCAGAAGATGTACTCTGACCATGAAACTTCACCAGTATTAGCACCTAATAGACTAAGTGCCAAAATATTATTTTTAACACCATGAAACACCATGCCTCAAAGTTGCTTTTTAAGGGAATTTTTAACAGAGTAAGTGCCAAAATATTATTTAGAAAGTTTCAGAGTAATAAAGAGTTTTCCGTACCTGAAGAGGAGAAAATGCAAATGTCACTAGTGCATTTGCACCGAAATTCACAAGAACTGTTATACTCAACCCTCGCCCTCTAACACGCAAGGGAAAGATCTCTGAGATCATCAACCAACCAATAGGACCAAATGATAACTGCAAAAGATGACCTCAAGAAGTTAGAGAATTACTTGGTCAAGCTTCAAAAACCACAACAAGTTGGATAGGCTCAAGGAATGTTATAGTTAAACAAAAGAAGTCGTGATAAGAGGCAAGAGCGTCGATTACAAAACCATAGGCCAGAATATTGTAACAAAAATTTTCTGGAAAAAAAAAAAGGCACAAAGAATTGCAGATTTTATTGTGGAACTATCAATACGCCATAGTAGAATATTGTAGTTTTTTCCTTTTTTATTTGTTTCGTTCAGAAAATATGTCCAAAACCTCACTTCTTTGGGAAAAAGCCAGGAAGTACTATTGTTTTGGGGTTCAACCTCTTGCAAACTAATACCATAGAAAAGAATGGAAGTCTTTCAAATCCTTTGTCCAAATGTTCTTGACTTTTTGGATGTAGGCGTATACAAAGTAGATTAATAATAGGAAAGGCTAGTCATAATTTCAATGGATACAACACATAAGACTGGCAAGAGAGAGATTTGTAGGAGAGCTATGATTTTGGCACATACTTTGAAACATACTCAACCCTCAACAGACCCTCAAATTTTCCTTTTAATCCTAATGAAAAATACTTTCTAGTGCCTGAGTGAATAACTTTCAGATACTTTTTTCTTCTATTGATCTATGACCTAATTTCGTGATCTGCAAAACAATGATGCCTATGGTCTCCTACCTCTTTCCTTTTCATAAGCTTTGCCAAGGAATAGTGCAAGGGATTGCAGGAACGAGAAGACACACCCAGATGGAAAAGGCATAGGAAAGGGGTTTACATACCGAGATCTGCACACAGGCCCGAATCAGAGCGATCACAGCACAGTTACTTGCGCTGGAAACTTATACGGGAAGTAAAGGTACCATATAAAGTGGCATGTTTCACTTGGTGGTTTTGAGGGAAGTTATTCTTACTCAGGATTATCTAAGAAAAAGGGCTTTCAACTTCGTTCAAGATGTTATTTATGTGGACAAAATGCAGAGACAATTAGCCATTTGTTTCTATACTGCAAAGTAACAGGCCAGTTATGGGATCTGTTTATCAACCTCAGAAGTATCAAGTGGGAAATGCCAGGAAGAACCTCTAAAGTCTTGACAAGAAAGAGAGCGGATGATAATTGCAGCACAAACAATCTGAATGGAAAATTGTCTCAGCAACAATTTAGTAGACAATATGGAAGGAGAGGAACTCTAAGGTGTTTTGAAGATACAAGCAACCCCTATCAAAGTGGTATTCTTCTTTTTTGCTTTTGGTGCAAGTCAGAACATATAAAATGATCCAGTTTCAATTATTGAAATGCCAGGTTCCTTGTAAGAAGAGCAAGGAGTTATCTTTAGTTTCTGCTTTTGCTTGGATCCTCTGATGTGACACACTCATTTTTTGTCTGATGATCTATATACAGATTTTGTTACCTTCTCAAAAAAAAAAAATCTCTACTAGTATAAGATCACCGGAAAGAAGAAAGAAAATCTTCTCTCAGCAAACCAGCTCAACCCAATTGCCAATAAGATTAGACTATTTTCAAAGTCCACTGAAAGTTTTAAGGTGACGAACATTCACACTGTCCAACGAAATAACTGCCATTACACCAGTGGGTAAAAAAATGAGCAGGGTTGTTCTTATTCTTTAAAAAAAAAAACAAAAATCTAGAATGCTACGACTAATAAAATTTGTACAAACTTGAACTTCAATTTTATCTTCCTCAAAAAAATAAAATTAGTACACAATCATGACGTCATTTGTACTTTATGCCCAAAAGTAACTCACTCAAACAAATCTATTGTAGCACTTTCAAGCACAAATATTGAATACCTGGTAACAGCCAACATACAGTAGCAAAGCAATAACAGCCACAGCTGGAACATTACCAAGGTAAGTGTAATATGATCCCAGGAGGAAAAGTGAAATTGTCTGCAGAAAATACATGGTTAGTAGGAGCTTCAGAAAAATTAACACTGATTGTTATGAAGTTGCTTCTTTGGAAGTACGTTATCTAAGGTTAAACATGTCAAATCCACCTTAGTAGGCATTCTGAAACCATAAATTTATATAGTTAATACTCACATCATTCCAATTTACATGATACTTCTCATTTTCGGATGCTACAGCATGTTGACAACAGTCCATTGACAATATCATTTAATACAACTTTCACGACTTTCTAGAATTAAAATACAGTTAACTATTTCTAAACTTGTAAGTAATGTTTTGCCAATCCAGGTAATTATAATTTGATATATAATAATAACACAATACGCACGTCAAATTAACATATCAAACTCAGTTGTCTAGCCAAACATTGCCATATAAGATGAAAAAGAAGATATAGTTACTTACAATCCCAGATATACCTCCAAGAAGCAGAGGCCTCCTCCCAAGCTTATCAACAACTACAACTGCTACAGCAGTCATAATGAGCTGAAAATGGTGAAAAACAGGGAATGTAGGATCATTCCAATGCTGTGGTAAAAGTTAACTGAAACTAGCAGCAATATCCCATAAAGCAAATTGGATAACTAGCACAGAGCCACAGAGGAAGCAAATTAAAAGCAACGCCAGACTATTATCATTAGTTCTTTACCAATGAATATTACTGAATCAAATTTGCAAAGATCTTCCCCAAAAAAAACCTCAAATGCAAGCATCCTATCCATTTAACGCCATAGGAAGTTGCTACCTCCTATTACCAAAAGAATAACATAACATGCTATCTTTTTATGTTCATTCTTTTCCAGGTAAAACAAGGTTAAATAGAAAAGAAAGAAAACAATCTTCCCCAAGAAACCACCTTCAACAGTGCAAGGAAAATCGAAGCTCTTGTAGCATCAGCCGCAGCTGAAAATCCCGCATCCTGCCATTGTATGATAAGTTAGTAGGACACAAAGAAGAGAAACTGATATAAGAACAGCATTAGCACCCTTCACCTATTTTGCAAGCGTACCTGAAAAATTTTTGCAGCATAATACAAGACACTTGGTTGCCCAGTTATCTGCCATGTGGAAAGCAAAAGAAAGTGAGTGCACAGTTAGATCATTGCAAGTGGAATGGCAATGAAGCTATTAGATATATAGCTACCTGTTGAAACAAGATTAATCCAGCACCAATTGTTAGGGCTTTCAAGCATTTTCCTTGCAACATCTCACCTATTGTCGCCTCTTTTTCTTCACTTAGTTGTGAAAGCTCAGACAGAATGTCATCTACTTGATGAGATGCTGAATAACCAATTGCAGCTCCCCTAAGCTGGCACAAGCAACAGATGGCTCTTTCTCTTAAACCCTGAAACTCACCCTTCCCCTGTATAGCACATAGAAGAATCCACCTGGGCGATGAAGGAAGCCACCACATTCCAATTCCCATAATAACTGCTAAAGGGGCACTAACTCCATACATATATCGCCAACCAGCAACAGTTCCTATCAGAAGGCTTCCAACTGTATATCCAACCTACAAATCTCAGCTTTCCACAATTCAAAAGAGTGCAGTACAACAAATAATAATACCATGAAATATAGATCTAAAGTTCACTCTCCTCCACAGTAAAGGTCATATAGACCAACCAGAATTTCCAGTCAAGTATGTAGTACTTACTAACATCCCAAAAACTATGAAGAACTCTTTAAGAGAAATCAGTTGTCCTCGTATCTTGCTGGGAGCCGTCTCAGCAATGTACATGGGAGCAGCATGCATTGCCTGCCATAGAACAGAAGGAAAAAATGGAGCAATCAGTTTGAACATTGAGTCTTTAAAAAGAAGTAGATTTCCAAATACTTTTCAGGTTAATAGTACTGTTTAATTCCTCACTTGCCCTGATGATTTAATGTAATTGCCTCGTCAAATCAAACAGAAAGAACGAAGGAAGATAAAAGAGGTCATTTCTGCGTTCAGGAGACAACTCTTAAAGGAGCACGATAGAAGTGAGAGGTACACGTATGTGAAAGCACCTGTCAGAGTTCAGGGGAAGTGGAAAGACACCTCAGAGGAGAAAGAAAATGGTAAAGGATAGACAACTTTCAAAGGAGATACAAGCAAGTGGAAGGAGTGGAAGGTCTCATGTGCCCAGAGAACTCACTATCAGAATTCACATGTGAAAATACAAAATCTCGGTACAAAAGTAAAATGGAAAGGAAAGTTTAAAGATATTGCAGTATCTTACCAGTCCAATTCCTACACCATACAGCAAGCGCCCAATTACCAGAATAACATAGACAGGAGCGAAAGCTGTTACCAGAGCTCCAAGAAAGTAGAACAAAGCAGACACAATCAACTCCCTTCTTCTCCCTACAAATAAATTAAGTAGTTTAGTCACAAGAGTCACAATTGAGATGTGACACCAATTGCGGTCAGATAGAAGAACTAACCAAGCCAGTCAGCAACTTGGAAAGCAGCGGCAGATCCAACTAAAGCACCATACAATGAGCCACTGGTCTGTGACAAGCAGCAAACATAAGATCTTTCACAGCTCAGACAGAAGAAAGCACATATGATTTCATAAGAAAATGGTATACTTACTATGAGACCAATTTGCACAGAAGACAAATCATACCAAGAAATTCCACTCAATGTAGCTGACTGCAGAATATAAAGAACATTAACTTTTTTTCAATCAAGAATATAAGCTGCATTAACTTGTTAAAGTTGTTATTTTTATTTAATGAGCCTACTGCAGAATATAGCCAATGTGACGCATTAAAACCACAACTCTATATGCTAGAATGGATAACAATACCATATATGATAAACAAATATTATGAAATCAACGTATCATTTAAAAGGAACACTATCAGCAACATTTGATGACCTTTCTAACAGAAACTTGAAACAGTAGAAGATTTCTATGAACTGTCATTGAAGAGAAACAAGCAATTCAACTGGACACCTTTCTACATGACAATCAACATCTTTGTAACAACAAAGATCTTCTTGAGGCACACGATGTTCAAAGCCTGATCACAATCGAAACTGACTTCAACATATTACAAACTAACATGAGCTAGAAAATTGAAACAGGGTAACTGGAAAGACGGATAAAAATGTCAAGTTCGGTATTTTTCCTACTTGCTAGGCCAAAGACTAAAACTTCCATGTTTCCTCCAATGTCAGTTCTTTCTCCTTTGTACTAAGTTGGTCCAGAACCCAAAAGGTTCTTGTTAACAGCCTTATGCCATCAGCTAGGAGAACATAAAAATAAGGTAGAGCCATAGAGGAACTAGAAACATGGTAATGAGACATAAAGATTCTTTTTTTTTTTTTTTTAAACAATATGATACAAGGACTCTTTATTAGGTCAAAGGAAACAAGATACCTCTATGGAAATTGTAGCGGAGGATGTGGCTCCAATATCATAACCATAGAGCAGTCCTCCAAAGGCGGGGAACAGAAAACTGGAAAATCAATCATCGACTTATCATAATGAATTCAAACTAAAAGATCAAAAAAATAACAAGTATCCCTACTAAGTGAATCAACATAAGACATAAATCCATGGATATTGTAGTAGTAATATTTTTTCTTTCCTAATTTTTTTCTTTTTATTCTTGAACACTAAATCTTGAGCAACTAGCAATGTACAGACTGCAGTATAATAGAACCCAAAGTGAATTTGTATTCTATCATGTTGAACCTAAAAAGTCAAAAAGGTTTGAAGCTGGAAAATTTCTCCATTTTGTTTTCTTCTTGACATATTGAAATTTTTTTCATGTGGATCATTTGAATAATTCATCTGTGGGACTTAAGATGGATATCAATGCACCAGGCAGACAGTGTGGTGGCGAACACACTGTGCTCTAAGCTAAGCTGTTTAACTTGTAGACGGAGGAGATATAGAAAGTGTGCCGTGCACTTATATTTCCAACAGTACATAAAATATGCCAAATCACATAAAGCATCACTTACAATTCAAAATTGTAAAGATAATTATATACTAATAACTTAATATAGAGATCTATTGAGCCAAAATCTATGTCGTATGTACTTAAGATATCGTCTTGGCATGCTATAAACAACAACAACAACCTACATGAAATCCCACTTGTGGTCTGGGAAAAGATAATGTCACATCAGGACTATTATTTTATCTTTTTGAGTTTCTCATTCAGTGGTCGGTACTCCTATTGGAGCCGGACTAATCCAGATTCACCCATTGCATTGCAGAGCTCATTTCACTATAAACAAAGCAAGTGCATTCGATTTTTCTAACAAGTTGACTTACAATTCCAGAATCTATTCGAAGCACATCTTTACCGATACATTTCAAATGGAAACTACTATGTTCAATTACAGCACCAAATGCTTAAATTTGATGACCCGGATTACAAAAGTGGACTCAATTAGTATATACTCACGGGAGTACTGCTGAGCGTATTGAGTAATTCTCAGCATGATGCTCGCCTTCTAGAAGTGGCTCTCGGGCGATGTTGATCTCACTGGATGAATTTTCACCCTGCTCCAATTCACAATCATCAAAATTGCACACACTTTCCCCCAAATGTAAAACCAAATTACACCACAATACTAAATTACCTCGTCAATGGATGATACATGATCGTTGGCTGTCGCCATTGGAGAAAGTCAAAAATTGAAGATTTGTTAAGCTTACAGAGAGTATTGTCGCTCTTCTAGAGTAATAACTAATTAAGTTTTGGGTTTATTATAGAGTAATTATTTAAGTTTTGGGAAAGTTATTAGGGGGGAGAAGTATATAAGACGAAAGGAGAAGACTGATTTGAGAGAAGCGGCCTATAGCATAGCAACGTTGCTTCTTCAACTGCGCTGATAATTGAAATGGTAGGTGAGACATGGCGGTTTATCTGAAAAAACTAAAAAAATAAAGAATTATACCGTATTTATTTTGATTGCTATTTAAATTTTATTAGTTTATGATATTTCAAATTCATACTTGCTAACAATATCATCTTGTGTAAAGACAGATTTGATATGGTAAAGTTATTATCTTCTCAATTTGTGTATTAATTATGAAATTTTGAAGGAAAAAATGACAAAAAATCAAAAATCTAAAATAAAAAAGAGAGTGATTTTTGCATCAAAATATACTCGTTAAATTCTTTTAAAATTTTAGAAAGTCCATAAGTTATAACTCCAGAAAGTGAATTCGTATTCATATACATAACAATTACATAATAAGAAAAAGAATCTAACAATGTTGTCTTGTCTTATCGATCATTTGACCAGGAATATATATTTATCATGAAGAAATTGTTCGTAGAATATAGGAAAATTATATTAAAGAACAGTTAGTTGAAGGGCATATATATTAGTTGAGGCAAATTAAATGCACATTTATGTAACCACAGGGGTTAGTGCGGTGGTTTAGCACCTCACCTCTTAAGTAAGAGGTTGGAGTTCAACTCCCACCCCTGGTGAATGGGTTAGTTCCCTACCGCTTAATGCGCTGACCGTGGAACTAATGATTAGTCTCACGGTTGCCGGTTGTTGGGATACCTTGAGAAACTAAAATAAAATACACATTTATGTATTATGACTTGTTATTATGGTATCATAAAAGTTTCCTACCGCTTAGTGCGCTGATCATAGAACTAAGAATTAGTCTCACGACTGTCGGCTATGAAAATACCGTGGAAAACCAAAACAAATGCACATTTATATATTATGACTTGTTATTATGGTATATCATACACCAGCAACGTTTAGAAAGAAACACTGGGCATCCCATTCGTATCTTATGTTAAATTTGATCACTAATTAACTTGTCGAGTCTTGTGCAATTGAAAATCTATCTTAAGATTCGTATTTCTACGATATTCATCTCGTGAAAGGAGGGGGAAACTGTACTAGGTATTTACGTTCAATGCATTTGTTCCTCCCACCATGATCCACCATTTTCAATTTCAATGAGATATAACATATCATTGAATAGCTTAGTTTCAAAAATAACCATCAGACACTATGACTGGCAAAGGAATAACGTATACACGACTGCATCTTGGATCCAATTCAAAACTTGACACCATATTAAAGATAAAAAAATTGTACAGCACATGCATCGACCTGAAATTTGATAGTACACATGCGCTAATAACCACAGGTTCAATACGAGGACTTTTTATTAACGAAGCATGGCAGAAAAATCCATATAATTGCCCAGCTGTGCTGTAGAAATTGGAACCTATTCCTTCTTGGTGGGTTCCCAAGATTGGTACCTAGTCCAGTCTACCTAGTCCAGTCTCTCTGTCCAGGATTTAAAGTGTGTCCCTTGGAGTGATATATGTATGCATCACCTTCACCAGAAACATTCTCCTTGTGCTCAATCCCGTACCTCTTTGGTTTCAGCAGTAGCAGCTGCATGGCATGTTATATGAGAATCCGGAAATGGTGAGGTATGCATCAAAAAGAACGTGTCAAGACTTACTTCATCACCAGTGTGATCAGTGATGTAATGGAGCCAGCCATGCCATTCTGCTGGCACTTGTGAAGCATTGTAACGATTCTTCTGTGCATACTCCACCCACCGGTGTCTTCCTACATAATCAGGTCAAAAAAGATGCTTTTACTTGAGAAATCATAAAAATAAAATAAACAAATAAGTCACCAAGGTCAAAGGTCTCGCAAATTTGGGTTACAGGCATCACTGCATTCCACTATACTTGGGGATTCATGGCGATCAGACTCCAAATTATCATTCTTAAGGTTATCCAGTTAGTGTCTTAAACAAGACTAACACACCTCTAGAATTTGAAAATCTAGTCAAGCTTCCCAATACAACCTAAAGCATGTTTAACCAGGCCAAAACTATTATTTCACACTGGAATAAATAAGCCCCAAGTAAAGTTAACTTCCTCTACCAAGAAAAATAGTAATGTACACACACTGAAGCAGATCAATTGAACCGCACTAAGTTCTGTCACCATAAAGCATTAAGTCTTGACAAAGTAGTAGCCGCAACAACTACTCAGTGAATAAAGGACAAGAGACCTTTGCTCTTTCACCTAGAACAAGGGAAATATAACCTACTCAGTGCATAAAGAACAGCAGACCTTTGCTCTTTTACCTAGAACAAGGGGAACATAACCATTTTTTTATGTGGCTACATAAAGCCTAATATCAGAGCATAAGACTATATAGCCAAATGATAGAACCCACAACCTTGAAGATACATTCGGTGGCACTCGTATTAAACACAAGATAACGACAAGTGATATGTACAAGGCAAACTGATTAAGACACGAAAACATGAAGCAGCTGTACCAACCATATTGCGTATCGCCTAGCTTCTCATAATATTTGTTACCAAATTTATCCACACCAACAAGTGTTGCACCTATGTTGTGGATCTTGGTTTGCCTGAAGCAACAAGAAACAAATAGTATCTTAGATGAACAAATTTAAGAAATTGCTTTAATAAGAGAGGGTGGCTAGATCTATCAATAGTGTCCCTGATACCTTACCTAGGGAAAATACTGTCTTACTCAGCATGTATTATACTGCTGTTTTGTAAGCATGAAAACAATGTGTTTAAAAAAATCTTAAAATTTAAACCAAAGAGGGGAACAAGAATGAGAACATAATAATTATTACCCTAATTTTGATGTTTCTTTAATGTGAGGATAAGTCAGAAAGTTGCAATTTCCATTTACAAAACTATCACGACAATGCCTTAATACTGAACAAGTTGAGAGCTCGGATAGAATCGGTATTGATATGATTATTCGATTCGACCTCCTGGAATTAAAATACGGCTATATGATACCGCTCTGACCAAGTTTTCCATTTAAACTAATATCATCATCATACCAAATAACATAGAAGCGAAAAATAAGTTAAATATATATAAAAGAAAAAGAATTGTACTTGAGAATCACACTCCTTGTTCTACCAATGTTAGCTCAATATGGTCATTATTCAGAAAGAAACTGACTATTAATGACTAAAATGCAAGACAATCAAAACCAGGAAAAGCAGACAATACATGGGATTTCATCCCTTCCCTATCAGCTACTGATACTTTATTGCTGGCCAATATTGAAATTAGTATCCCAAATTTAGAGAGCTTTGACACTGTAAAATCTTAGATACATTTGAGAAGCCCAGGGGTCGGTCTCCATAACCTTTTTTACCAGATTCCCTCCTCCTCCTTTCCCACAAAATGACAAAACAGCCACCAACAACTAAAAACATAGTGAACATCTGGATCCTGGGAATACAAATAAAATAATCCACACACAAATGTATGCATATGCATCTATATTACCCCTCCAACAAAACAAAAAATTCACGCCCATAGCACATAAGTGCATCACGTGGCTTTCAACAAATGCAGATGTGATCATTGTGAATGCATTTAGATTTCAACATCCATGTCAAGTTTCAATAGCTTCTATCAGTTATCAGCCAATATAGGGTTTAATGTTTTCCAAGAGATCATGCTGAAGACTTATCAAAAGAGAGAGAAGAGGTGCTCAGATGTAACTCTGAGCTAGCTCTCTAAAAAAGAAAGCTTCATCTATCTCGTAAGACGAACATTTTCTGTAGAAATCTTCTTCTGAAGATATAAATGTTTATGAAGAGTATTCTGAAAAATGGAACAGATCACTGGAGGTAATTTGACTGTACAACAAAGTTCGACTATAAGGCTTCTCCTAAAGTTAATTCTTAAAGGGGGGATTGTCTATCCTTCCCAAGATAACCCACCATCCTGGATTATAAGATAATACACCCAATTAAAAACAAAAGTTTTTATCCAAAATAAAAGCAATTTCTGCACTACTCTAAGTCTTAACTGGTGTAAATTTTTCCAATGCCTTTGGCTCTTTTTGAAATAAATGTTCTGAATCTGAACCAAGCTCATGTGTCCATTTGCAAGAATTTCAACTCAGACCTAGCCAGTAGTTGCCGACACAAGTAGTTGGAGTGTTTAAATGTAAAACCTGGAGTAACCGGCCAAATTCAATTTTTCTGACAATTGCAAGAAAAATGAGTTTTCTTCTTCTATGATGAAATTCTTAAGTTACAGCACGTTTCTACCCACATAAAATTTCTTCAGGACTTGAATCTCATCTACTAATGAGAAGAATTAAGTTTTGACCTAGAGAGGATCATAGTTGTTGGTATTATGAAAACAAAAGGATATATACTTTCCAAGATTTACATGTACAACACCATAGGACTTATAGGATTTCTTTCATAAAAAAACTAGCTGTCCAGACTTTTAAAAGAAAAATCGGCCTCAACAATGAAGCCAAACCCCTGACAAGGAGCTGGGAGAAATCAAAGAAAGGCCCACTTGACATGATAAGCAAGCTAAAGATAGAAAAAGAGAAGAACTATAAAACTTGGATAATAACTACAACGAGTTCATTTCCCTTGAGCTTGTTTCTTGTCCAATAACATTTAACCAAGTAACAGCTCTAACTCCACCTCATTTCATCCAAGAAATCAACCATCATCTAACTATTATATGCTCCCTCTGTTTCATAAAGAATGACCTGGTTTTATTTGACATGGAGTTTAAGAAAATAAAGATGATTTTTCAATCCAGTGGGCCTAAATTAAAGTTATGTTAAATATACCAAAATGCCTTTTAATCTTGTGGCCTTAAATATGCCACATGGAAAATTGAAATTAAAGTTTAGCCAAAAAAGAGAATTGGGCCATTCTTTTTTAAACAAACCAAAAAGGAAAGGAAGTCATTCTTTTTAAAACAGAGGGAGTACTAAGGAGAATATGTAATCAGCCAGTAAGGAACTACAGAAAATCTATTTATTGTTTTAACTATGAAAAACCCAGGGCCAGTGGCGCACTGTTCGAAACTAGGTGGATAATAAGTCTGCCCCTCTACCCTTCTCCACTTATATATCAGGTTTATCTGCGGCAAGGTTCGAACTCGTAATGTTCGTCTAACTCACACATCACCGGGTGCGCTCTTACTACTAGATCAAACTTGGGGCAGAAATACAGAAAAGCGATGAAATAAACAATCAAAAGGAGATATTTTCCCATACTTGAAAGGCACAATGACCAGTTGGAATGGAGAGATTATCAGGAAGGAACTGAATTAGAAATGAAAAAAAAAATTATATCATGTATATCTTGGACAGTGTTGATGGAGAGAAACCGCAGGTTCAATGTGTTCTTCTGGCATAAGAAGGATGTAAAAAGGAATATCAACGTTGGAATCATATAGAATGTGGAGTCTATGATTCCTTCAATGACTTTTTAACTATACAGTGCCTACTTGGTACTAGCCAGATTAATAAATTTTACTTCCATTTCTTTTTTTAAAAAAAAAAAAAAAAAAAAAACTGCATTGTGCATCAAAGCATGTGGTCTTTCATTGCACGAGAGCCAAAGAAGACTGCCACCAAAAGTTCTAAATTCCCCATCAAGACTTCATGTCACTGTGACCAATAGGTGCAAGACACCTGTTCTACGTGCAACAATTACAGATACAGTATCAGCAAAAGCCTTGAACATTGTAATCCGGTAATTATCCTATAGAGAGGTAAAAATGTAAGTATTGAAGTAGAGTTCAAATATAAGAAAAATCATTTTCTTCCTCATATCTACTACAGCCAACAGCTGACAATACTTTGAGGGCCAAGATTGAAAACTCAATGCACGATGCCTATTAGGTGCACCAGCTGGTCTAAGCGCAACAATTACAGATAGACTATCAGCAAAAGCCTTGACATTATAATCTTGCAATTATTCTATAGATAGGTAAGCATTTATCGATATTCAAGTAGCAAAAACATCGGTTTCTTAATTTTACTTTCTTCCTAAGTTCTACTACAGTCAATCACAGACTATACTGGCATCTAGAGCCACGGATGAAAACTTAAAGAGACTGGACAAGCAAAAAATCTGTAATGCTCTTTGCCCATCATGGTCTAAAGTCTTATGCATGTAAAAGTATTTGGTCATTGACTGGGGGAACCTAGAGGGCCATTACAGGTTCACATGAATTTAGTAGCTTTTGCCCAAATCTTGTATATATATTAAGAAATCTACTAAATATTTATAAATAATTGATTGTGAATCCAATTATTATTATAGTATTGACTTGAAGACATTGTGGGACCCCATAAACTTCAAACCCAGGTTCCACCTCTGGCCATAGTGCTCCTATTCTCCTCAATGTACCACATTGCTATGGAAAACGAAAGAAGAACTATAGCTCATACATACGAGTGCCAGTCTATCTGAACAAATCAAACTTTAATCTGTTATAGTTACTAACCACCTCCCTCTCTTAGGCCCCCAAACATTTTCAAAAAATATTAGCAGATGAACACGAATATTAGAGAGTTAGATAAAACCACACCAACATTTACATGGAAACCCCCATTGAAGGTAAAACCCCAGCCAAAGGAGGAGAAAGTCTAATTGCATGTCATAGTGTACTGTGGAAAAGTTCAGCAACAATAGGGAGAATCTCAAAGTGCTAAACCACCCTACCAAATCAGCATATAGAAATAGGACAAACAAAGAGGTCATGACAGACCAATTGCTTAACAATCACAAATCTTAAAGAAAAAAATCATGATCCATATTTCATACTATCGTTTTCTTCTTTTTTTTTTTTTTGATAACCGAGAAACCCGTCTATGGCCGCCCTTTGGACCAACCATAGCCTTCTAAACTCGGTGGATAATGGGACCGCCCCTGTACCCTTCTCCACTTAAATACCAGGCTTCGCTTTGCATGGTGTGGGGCTTGAACCTGTGACCTCGACCACAAATCCTCCACCCTTTGCCACTTGAGCTAGGCCTCGGGAGCTCATACTATTGTCTTCTTAGCTCAAGTCAACCAGAATTTAGGCAATAAAAAACAAATAAACAGAACGAACAGTTTTTTTCAATTGTTCAACCAGTAATCAATAGTGTAGATGATAACAAGTACAGCTAACAACACCACAGACCACTGAACTGCTTCGGTACCTTATTTTAATTAAGTTCATTATGTGACCTCGTGCGGACCAGAACTCCATGTATTGAACATGTTCATAATGACGAACAAGCCAACCCCCTAATTACCCCCATTGACTATGAACCATTCAGTTATGCATTCATCATTTCAAGGGTGGTGTTTCCACCAAAAGTGGCTCAATCCTTTTACGGGAATTAGTTAGAACAAGAGCTAAAATGGTACTTACAGAAGATTTCCATCTGCGAGACACCTCCTAGAAAATGCAAGATAAAAGATGTAATTAGCTGAGAGTTTGAAACTAATTAAACAACATATAAACAAGAAAGGTAAATGTTTTTAACTGATCAAAAATGTGATGCAGCACCAAGCAAGTTTACTTTAATGTTAAATAGAATGAAAGAATCAGTCATAATATCCAATTTACTTTGGTCAGTTTAAGAGCAGAACTAAATTAGTTTAAGCAGGCTGTAATGACAATTGCTCCTCAGTTCAAAACTAGTTGGGATTGGTTCTAGTTAGTTATTCACAAAAAAAAAAAAAAATTACTACAGAGATCAGACGTTTTCTGAAAACATAGGATAATAACTTTAGCGCAAGTCGTTATGCACAATAATAATGAACCAAAAACACCAAAACATCTTCCCAAAAACATTTCATATTATGTAATCGTTCAGACATCAGAGCATTTAATATAATGCGCAGTTTCATTTCAATGTATATGTCTTATTATAGGAAATCCAAACGCAATCAGTTTCAACAAATTAGTAACGGTGACCCAAAAAATAGGGATTCCAAACCCTCTCATCCTCTACTTTAAGCTTGTAATAGAAGACTAAATGGAAATAATCAACACGAAAGATTATGAAATCAAATTGAAAAAAGATGCATATCAGATCAAACATCGATAAATAAAAGGTAAGAAAACCAACACGTATCCTTCCTCTCGGAGCTCCCTGAGGAAATTTCCGATACCCTTTTCCTTGACCGACTGGATGATGCTCCTCACCACCGACGCCATTTCCTTTTCTTCCGCTTCCTTCTCTGAATTCTGTAAACAGACGCCGAGATGCGCTTACTGCGATGAAAATAGTATGGGCCCGAGATCCTGAATCGCTTCGACCCGTTTGGAGACAATTAGGCTACCCAGTTTTTGGACCGTTAATTAGTATAGGGTGAATATTTTGGAGAATTTCCTACGAGGAAAAATAACATAATTAGGCGAACATATGATATGTATTTACATTATACAATTATAATTTTAAAAAATTATAATTTATAATTAGAATTAGGATCTTATTGCTATAGTCAGGATTTTATTACTATTTTCTTTCGCCTCTCTCCTCTCTCTGTAATTTCTTGAAGATATATAATTATAAATATATATCAGCTATATATATATAATTATTTTGACAGATATACATAGTCAATTCAACAGATATACATATATAATTCGTCTCTCTCACTCTCGCTCGCTTTTTTCCTCCCTCTCTCAATCTTGCTTGCCAGATATACAAATATATATGTATATTAATTACATGTATTTAATTATTTAACAGATATACACATACAATTTAATAATTATACATATACAGTTCATCTCTCTCCTCTCTCTCTACATGTTGCTCGTCTCTCTCCTCCTCTCCAAGTCACATAGCCGAGATTATATTGTGTAATTATGTAAAATATAACTATTTGACCATATTAAGTTTTAAGCCTAAACTATTTATGAAAGTTCTCCGTTCCTATATATACAAAATGTAAGCAAAATTTTAGTAGCTTAATAGGTTGATTACTTAAATTTTTATTTTGTTGGTGAGGTTTTAATTCTTCACCTTGTACATTAGAGAAGAAAAAGTCCCCTCTTATTGCTTAGAATTTCCTTCAAAACCTATCCATGAAAAATATATAAAATTGATATGAAATATGTATATAATTATATAAATTTTCATACAACATTCATGTTAGGTCTGTAGAAAAAACTTTCATGCGTAAAACTATATAAAATCGTCATGTAACATGTATATTACTTTATAGATTTTATACAAGTCTCATGTTATTTTTTAAAAATTTGATTCGACTGCAGTAACATTGTATACAACTTTCATACAAAATTGATACGCTAAGTTGGCAACATATAAAACTTAAAAATACAATTTTTCAAAGTAACGTTAAAACAACTTTGATACAATTCAACTATCATTTTGAGCTTATCAAAATTGGATCGAAGTTCATTCTAAACTATTTCAAATCTTACTTAAATAGCCTAAATTTTTTTATTTGAACTCTTTTCAACGTTCTGCTTCTCTTGAGACATCATTCACTCAAAATGAAGTATATTTGTGATGAATCAATTTTAGGCCAAGCTTCGAACTTTGTTAAAGGCTCGCATTGGAGTTTGAGGTATGAAGTGTCGCTATTGCTTTATCAATAATATTGATGTCCATGGTTATTATAGGGTTATATAGCGGGGAAGACGATTAATGCGGTGGTTGTCGCCAAGTGTAATAAGTGTTGGTAGTGAAGTGATGTATTTGTGAGTTGATTTTCAATGTACTTGTTCTTTTTAATGAAGTCATGATTACAGAGCAATGACTTCTATCAAAAACTAAAAGCGATGAAAACTGTGAAATTTAGACTTAGGTTGACAATTCTATCAAATTATTCTACGACACTAAAAGAAACAAAAAAATATGTTTTCGTCATCATCACTTTACTTCATTTTTACGGAGAGTGAAGTTATATAGCTATGATTCGATCTTTATTTTGAAAAATTAAATTATTTTAATTGCTATAAAATTGCGAACATATCTTTAATTAAAATTATAATAATATTTTCACACACTAACATGTTTGAAATGCATGTGAATTTTGTTATAGATTTTAAGAAAATCAATGATAAATCTTTCTTTTGTTGTTGATTCGAATGGTAAATGTAATGTGAAAGAAATTTTTAAGAGATAAATCCTTCTATTTTCATGATAGTAATTATTTACGATAATTAATTTTAAAAGACTAAAAATAGTATGAAATTAAACTAGCTTAATTGTTACTCATTAAAGTTTCACAAGAAAAATATAATAACAAAATGTTAAATATCATATTATTCTAATTAGTGTCATTAAAGTTTCACAAGAAAAGTATAATAATAAAATTTTAAACATCATATCCTTCTAATTAATGTGTTTGAGTATTTTATTATTTGCAATAAAATTATATAATATTACAAAATATAGGATGAGTTGAATTTTTTATTTTTGGAAAATTTGAACAAAGAAAAAATTAAACTCAAGTCCCTTTAAAGCAGACTATTTACATTCTCATACCTTTTTATATTTTTTGTCCCATACTATTAAAATTCGTCTTTCTAATGTTAAAATTCGCTTGTCGACATCATGATTACATCAACAATCACCTTGTATGATATACAAATAGGGTATACATATACCAATAGAGTATCACAGAGGATTAAATTCAGTTCTATATGATACTAATATAGTATCAATATATCAATAAAGTACCACAAAGAATATATTTTTCTACCAATTAGAATTTAATAAATAAGTTTGCAACTTTAATAATTTTCTCTTTATTTATTTTATTTACTAAAAGACGAGCCCAAAATTATATGATACCGATAGAATATTAATATACCGACATAGTATATTTTCTATTTAAAATTTAATAAATAATTTTGTAAGGAGAACCAACCCGTTTGTTTTTCTGGGTCGGGTCAATTGTGCGTTGTGAATGCACACGTGGCGAATATCAATTGGCTAAGCCTCTCTCGGTGACGATTCTTCCTCCTTATGCACCTTCTTCCATGGCGACCAATTTATTTTCTTCAGGTACTCATGTATGAAATCTCGTGAATAGATAAGGATTCAGGATCTTCGCAAGGATACACAAACTTCACAGGTAAATTGATCTACGCAGCATTTCAATATAACACTTTGTTTGTTGTTTGGATCTTCAATCAATCAATCGTATCCCTAACTAGTTGAGTCAACTATACAAAGCCTCTGTATTCATTGTTATTCCTATATTCAGGTCCAGTTCGTACAAACTTTACCGAAAGATGATGTCTTTGGCTCATAGAGGGTCTATAAATCTCAAAATTATTTTTGCGATTAGGTTTTGTATCCTAATATTTGGTGAAATCGATCTAAAGACATGTATAGGTTTGATATTTGGTCTTGTTATAACCCAGGATGTAATTGAATGTGATGCCCTAAACGTCGATATGGATATTCAGATATTCTTTGTTTTTATCTGATTTGGAACTTTTGATACGGACAGGAACTAGAGGAGATGATGAAGTTACAAACTTATGCTGGGCTTAGCTTGATAGCTACACTGGCCGTTATTTATCATGCCTTTAATAGCAGAGGACAATTTTACCCAGCAATGGTTTATCTATCAACGTCCAAGATCAGTTTGGTGCTTCTTCTCAATATGGGCCTTGTTGTCATGTGCATTTTATGGCAGTTGACAAAGAAAATTTTCCTTGGTCCCCTTCGAGAGGCTGAGGTGGAGAGGCTGAACGAGCAGTCTTGGCGGGAACTCATGGAAATACTTTTTGCCATCACAATTTTCCGGCAGGACTTCTCTGTTACGTTTCTTGCGATGGTAACTGCGCTCTTGCTTATCAAGGGTTTGCACTGGTTGGCTCAAAAGAGAGTTGAGTACATTGAAACAACTCCTACAGTTACTAGGTTGTCCCACATTCGCATAGTCTCCTTCCTCGGTTTTCTCCTCTTAATAGACAGTCTCTTTTTGTACGGCTCCATGAACTATTTGATACAGACAAGACAGGCATCTGTTTCTCTCTTCTTCGCATTTGAGTAAGTCAAACTCTTTCTACTCACTGTTATTGCTCTCTTTTTGCTTAATATGTGATCCTTGAGCTCCACTGCTAGTTAATGGTCTTTTCCCTGCGTCTGTGAAACTAAAAGAAAAAGAACAAAAAGTTCACACCCATTTACTTATTGTTTAGTCCTTTACTTTTATAAATTAGATTCCTGACTATAAGTGATATTCCAAGGGGAACTAGAGATTTTAGTTATTCTTGCTCTGCTTATCTTCAAAACTGATGCAAAGTGTATGTATACTTCTTAGTACTGCTATGTAAAGTTCATATAGGATCAGAAACCTGGTTTGTCTGTTGTTAGGACTGATGATGTCATCTCTCTTGGAATAGCAGTCTTATCTCATATCTCATGTAAAATTGCTAGCAAGTCTTAAACAGGTAAACATGTTAGTATTCTCTTTGTTAGGATAGATCTCTTTTTTTTTTCTTTCGATAACAAGGGGAATCCGCAGCCCCCTACCTTTTGGGTATGCACAGGGTGAACCCCCACTCCTATGCAATAGCTCACAAACTACATAGGGGAGGTAACCTGCCCTAGGTAAGCTCGGTGTAACGAGCTCGACCCAGAAGGCAAACTTTTTGCTTTCGCTGGCAAGGTGTTTCAAACTTGAGACCTCCAACATGGAAGTCCAAGCACAAACCACAGGGCCACCCCGAAGGATCTTAGGGTAGATCTCTTATAATGTATAATTTAATGGACTCACTGTTTCTTCAGAAACCGTTTGTTTTTTCATGCATGTGCGGACATTGTTATATCAATGGATTTATTAACACTTGTGTGATTCATGTATCATATTTGTAATTGGTGGGAAATATGTTCTTGAACTTGATTACTTCTTGTATGGTTTTCCCTTGCTGCTGTTTGATCATGTTAACTGTATCCTGTATCCTTCTCCCTAATGAAGAGCAACTTCTTTTTGGTAATGATTCAGGTACATGATACTTGCAACAACAACTGTCTCAACTTTTGTAAAATATGTCTTCTACATAAGTGACATGCTTATGGAAGGACAATGGGAGAGTAAGCCTGTCTATACTTTCTACTTAGAACTTATCCGAGACTTGCTCCACTTGTCTCTGTACCTGTGCTTCTTCATGGTGATTTTCATGTAAGTCTATTTTAAGTTTTGTGGTTTATTTTTCTATACTCATAAGTGTATAGAGGTGTTTATGCAGATTTGGAAAAGGATTGCATAGAAGTATCTCTCTTCTGGATATAAAAATTTTCAATCTTCCCCTAAATAAAGTTGCTGACGTGATCAAAAGTTGCCATACTTGTAGAAATTTCCATGCATCCATTTATTTGATGATTAATTCCTTAACTAACTATTCAGGAAAAAAATTCCTTCTAGAGATTAATTGTTGATATGTAGTAGCCAACTTTGTTGCAAAAAAAAGCTGTCCTTGACGTTATTATATTAACATGACTAACACAAGATTTAGAATAGAGTTCAAAATACAGAGATTCTGAGATTATTGTATAGATGAATGGAGAGTTATTAATTTGGCGTTGCACCGGCTATCATATAATGGGCTGTCTCTGCTCTGACCCAAATGTTCCACATTTAACAATAAAGAAACCAAGCGTGCTACATATATTGGTATATAGTCCCCGTTAGATCTCTGTCTGCACGTTATGTGGCCACTAGTTGTGGTGTTACCTATGTTTTTGAATGTTCAGAGAATACCCAGTTATTGAGCTACCCTAATGGAAGTTATCATTTTTGATTATGAAATAGCTGACGGTGAAGCATGTTCATTTCTTGTATTTATGGGAGTAGTACTTTTCTGTTAGTAAACCTATAATAAAATGAACCTGATTGAGTACATCATTTCTCTTTTTTTTTCCCCTAGAGGTCTTTACATCTAATGATGAGGTTTTGGAACATATTATGCTTCATGCATAGTTGGAGACTTACTTTTTGGTGAAGAAATCCCCCCTTCAGCAGCTGCCAGTTTACCATGTTCATTTTATTTGGGTGGGGGGGAGGGGTGTAATGAATTCACCTTTTTCCTTTTTGATCCTGTCTCCTTATGAGGAGCTCATAGAAATAGGGAAGCACACTGTCCTAAAGCCTTACTAAGGTTCCTCAAGTATACATAGCTACATGGTCAAGTTGGTGAGCGATATTAGTTGCATGTTCTGCAGATTTTTATTTGAGTTCTGATAGAGGAGCTCTGCTTGTTTGACCTTGTTGATAACTTGATGTTACTTTTTATTTGTTGACCCAGGCTTGTCTGTTAGGCCTGTTTCTTTTCCCTTTGCTTTGCTTATTATTATATTGAGACACATTGCATTATTTGTTTAATTGGACTTTCTAGGAACTATGGCGTGCCCCTGCATTTGATTCGGGAGCTTTACGAGACATTCCGCAACTTCAGGATTCGAGTTGCCGATTATTTACGCTATCGGAAGATTACTTCAAATATGAATGACCGTTTTCCAGATGCTACACCAGAAGAGCTCAATGCGTAAGTTGCTCATGTCTAATGTTTGTTTATTGTTTGTTCCTTCAGAACTTTCTTAATCATTTAATCAATTACTTCTATGTTTATGCAGAAGTGATGCTACCTGCATCATTTGTCGTGAGGAGATGACCACGGCTAAGAAACTTATTTGCGGGCATCTGTTTCATGTGCACTGCCTCCGCTCATGGCTAGAACGTCAACACACCTGTCCTACCTGCAGAGCCCTTGTTGTGCCAACTGAAAATGGGACAAATGTGGTAGGATCACAACCAAATGTCCAACAAGGTATAACTTACAGCTTGATCGCATTTAGTAATCATACTTAAGTGTCCAGTGGCCCACATGGATTTGAGTTAGTGAATTCAGTGAAAGAAAAGAAAGATGTCACACCTAAAATATGAACCTGTGTCGAGGGAATGCAACGGTTTATATATATCCAATAAACTATTTTTACCTTGCATAGTGTAATCTTCCTGTGAAGGGATTCAATTGAACCCCCTTCATGAAAGGTAGTTATGCCCCAGTTTTAATACACTAAAATAAGTCAATTCCTTTAAGTGAGAGATAATGAACTTTTATATTCAAGAGTCTTAATCTACATGACTTTGTCAACTATATATAGCACTAGGACTTGGAAGCTAACTCATCCATTCTTTGCTAATAATCTGTGTCAAGCATCAAATTGTAGCTTAAGTGTTGATGTGTGAATCAAGTCGATAACAGTCCCATTTCATAGGCAGACTTCCTAAACATTTGAGGATAGTTCTGATTTTTTATTGTTTTCTATTTTCGAGGTTTATATTTTGTAGTTGTAAAAGATTGTGGAGTGTATTTCTAGCGTTTTATCCCTTTTCAAAAGGTGATTGTATGTCTAGCTTTTTATCCTGAAGGCTGAGAGTTCACGTCGGAAGAGCTAATCCCGAGAAGGGACACTTTTATGTGTAGATGTTTTTTTGTTAACGGAGGAATGTAGCACTTATATATATTTATTGAACTCTTTGTTAATTTTCTCTCAGGCCCTGGATCAAGTTCAGCAAGTGCATCTCAGAGTTCGCAAGCAAACACCACGCCAAGTAATAATGTTAGCCAGCACCAAGCCAGAATCCAAGCTGCAGCAGCAGCAGCAGCAGTTTATCAGAAGTCTTTTGTTTATCCATCTATACCAACACTAGCGTGGTATTGATTTTCTTATCTTTTATGTACATGCACTATTAATTATTTGCTTTGCATATTTATGGGACCTTTCCTCATCCTACAGATGTGAAAAGCTGAACCATATCTCTCTATATTCCTTTTTCTGCCTACTAGTCAGTAATAAGTAATTTTGGAACTTCTTATAGGGAGGGTAAAAATTAGATAGGATTTCATTCTCTGAAATCAGCAAGACGGAGTTTCAGCTTTTTTATACATGCTTCCTTCACACACTAGTTCAATTTGTTACTGCACTACTCTTTTATGCAGAGTAGAGCTGTTTTGGTTTTTGTTCTTAAATTCTATAGATAAGTCAACTCCTGTTATCTCTCTGCATACCCATGTTGCTATTTTATTGGATGGCTACGTTTTTTTAAACTGATTATTGGATGGCTACATTGAACCATCATTTCTTGTGCTTACCAAATCAATATCTTTCTTAAAAAGGAAGATCTGTTAGCATATTACATGGTACAGAAGTTACATCTTTACCTCCACGGTTCTTTTTTTCTATTATAATTTTTACGAAACTGCAATAAGTAACTTGTGCTTCTTGCATGCTCCTCAATGAACATTTAAAACAGACCCATTTGAGGTGTCATCATATTAGTTTGGAAAATCAAACGTAAATCTGTTTGAGATAAAGTGAGCGTGAAACTGTATGCTAGCAAAAGACATTGTTTGCAAATTCACAATTTCATTTTTAGATGCCCTTTTGGATTGTGATGTAATCTCTAGTCTGATTGTTGGCCATTTCCGATTCATTCATTTTGGGTCAGTTTCTGAGGAATTATTGGGCTTCCCATCAATAGCTGCTCATTTAGTTGTTCATGACCGACAAGGGGGCTGCCTACTTGCCTTGACCTGTAGTTCTGTGTTCTATGATATAAACTAGTGGTCATTGCAGAATGAGGTGGAAGGTGGCTGAATCAAGTTCAACTTATTGAAAGTGCACCCCCGCCCTTTTCAAGGGAGAGTCTGCATTTCTTAGTAGGTCTCTTAACTGTTGGAAGGAAATTGAAACAACTGGTCTTGCTTGCAGGTCTCCTGGATATGCTCCAGTTCCCCCATCCCCTAGTCCGGCGGGCAGTTCTGCCAATGTGCTCTCAGATGGTGAACGGTCATTGAATGAACAATTACCACACGATCAATTAGCAAGCATGCCCGTTGCTCAATATCCACAATCTGGTTTTCTCCCTTTCCAATATCCAGGTGCTAACAACATGGGTATTCCAAAGGCTCAAGTTGAGGCCCATAAGATACTTCTACAACAACAAATTGAGGTATTAAAGTTACCGTGCTTGATTGATATCTTTATCTATTGTGCCTTTATTATACATTTGGTATTATTATGTAAAAGAGTCGAAAAATTGCAATGGGCAAATCAATTCTACATGCATGAAAACTCGATTTGTGTAAATTTTTCCATCTAATATTCTGGAAAAACTAAAGTTAATCTCAGTGAAATGCAAAATAACTTTTTTTTTTAAAGAGAATATCATGATTTAGTATTTAAGTTTCTGGAGTTTCGATCTTCTCAGATGAGTTTATTCTCGAGTATATCTTTTTTTCATCTCTCAAGGAATTTAGAGTTCCAATGGCTCTTCATTGGTATTTATGATTCATTATTTTGTTTTCACGTTTTGTGAGCAGTGATCTCTAGGTATAGTTCAATAACAGTCCGGATTTTATTACTATTTTTAGACAATTGCAAGCTTTGTTTTATTTGTCGTCATTTTTTTGTTTGGGGTGGGTTGGGTGGGGGAATTATTTTTTAATGTTCATAGGTGGATGAGATGAGATATATGGAACATGACTCACTGCAATCTGATTCCTCATGCACTGATGCACGTGGCTGCGTTATATCGGACTTGATTTTCATTTTGAAGGATTTTTTTTCCCTTAACCTTTCTCTTTAGTTTTTCGTAACACATTCATTTAATCTCTCTCACTCTGAATTCACTTCTCGCTTAATTATGACACTTTTATATACTGTATCTGTGATCAGGTTCTGCAAGCCCAGCTCAAGCTTTTAGAGCATCCAAACACACAAAAAAAAGCAGATGATTTAGGAATTTCTGATGGTAAGGGAAAAGCAATTTCATCAGAGGGTTCTCGAGGAAAAACCGAAGGTGCAGAAATCTGAAGCTAACAGAATTGTATATTAATGGTAAGGGCAGGCAGAAGTTCCGAGTACAGATAGAAATAGTAGCAATTGAACAATTGAATTTACAAGAGGTTCTTATGTGAGTTGTACAATTTTCTAGTGCTATGGGAAGTGTTGTATTTTAGTTCCTGCAACTGATTTTTGTTCTCTGATGGAATCTCAAAATCTTGTACACCTTGTGAGTTATAACCTCACTTATGGTGTACTATACACAATTTTCATTATTTACCTTGACTTATTCTATACTCCAGTCTCAGTAAAATACAGGATACCTCCTAAGCCAAGTATCCATATTTTTCCTATTATTTTTCTGTAAGGCTAAATTGCATTTCAGTAATTACTAAATTGAAGATTTTATAAATAAACAATTGTGTACGTACTTGTTTGAATCAAAGTGTCGAAGCTGGTATTGCAATTGGGCTGGTTGGATCAATTTTGAGCAACACAATAATATGCGTTAAGATTCAACCCAATTCAAAATTGCTTGAATCAACATAGGTTGGGTCAAAACGGGTTGAGTAATGGATTATAAAGCGGGTTAAGACTCGACCCAATTTAATTTTACTAAGTTTTATTTATTCTTTTTCAATATTCTAGTACTTAAGTAAATTATATATTTTTTCTCAGATTTCACTTGTGGGATTTCACTGGTATGTTGTTGTTGTTGTATATAAAACATATCAAATTAAGAAAGAAGTGTTCTAAAAATATTTTGACAAGATTTCTCTCGAGTTTATTTGGGTTGTATATCAACTCAATTTTAAATGGGTTGAAATGGATTGAGTTGAGATAGGTTCAGCTAATAAATTGGTAGATTATTAATCCGCACAAACTTCAATAAATTGAACGAGCTAAACGGGTTTGGTTTAATTTTATCACAAATGGTAAAATTTTTATTTTTAGTGTTACATAAACTGAAAATCAACAAGTTGGGATAATTAACTTATGATTTTTGCATAATTTTAGCTTATAAGCATTTTTCAGTTGTAACCAGACATTTAAATAAATTAGAAGGTTATACCAAACACCCTATGTAAGTTTCTTACAAAGTCATGTGTAGGTTAGCTAATAAACAGTTTTTAAGTGTTGAAATTAATTTTATAATTAAATATTTATGCGTTTAAATAAAGGCGCTGAAACTAGTAATAAACAATTGATGTATTTGATAAACAAAGGATGAATGTCGGATATGCAACGGAGAATAAGCTAAAAAAAATTGTTTTATAAAAAAAAAAAAGATCTATAGACAAAATAATAAATTCAACTTAAATGTGCTCATAAGTATAAGTTGTGGCTGTTTTTTTTTTCTACTTTTACTTGATTTTAATTTATAAATTAACACTTTCAAAATTTATCTAACACGTAAATAAATTAATAAAATCAGCTTATAAGCTTAGTTAAACACCCTCAATATTCCATGCTAATTTGCACCATTTTTGTTGGGGTTGGTGAAATTCAATTTCCCTACAAAACAACATACAGTTGTATAATATTTGATTGTTATTTTCATCCTTCTCATAAATATAATCTATGCAAATTTTATGTTTCAAATCTATATGTTATTGTGTGCATGGAATATGAAATAAGAATATCAGTATTGACATTATATGAGTTAAAAATTTAAAATGACAATATTTTTATTAGTTTAAAAATAGCAAATATTTTGAATTATATATTGCATTTCTATTTGTATATATTATATATTAAAAGTATGAAGATATTAATTACACTTTTTTTCCTTTGCTAAAAGAATCTGTAATAAACAAAATTGTTATTTAGTATATTCCTCAAATTTTTATTTAATTATTTTTATAATATTTAAAATAAAAGAGTCCTAGAAAATATGTGACCTATATTAAGAAAAAATAATACTTAAGGAGTTCTAAAATACGTAATAAGAAAAAAGAATATTCGAAAATTAAGAAATTTTAAAGTATATGTTGGAAAAAAATATATATGATAAGAATTCTACGATTTTCTCTCATCAACATAATTATAAGACTTTTTGAAGAAGAAAAAAAGAACATAATGATAATACATGTCTATAGTATAAATTAATGTTGCAAATGTGAAGTTGCATGTTAACAGTAGAACTGTCAAAACGGGCTAGTCCAGCCCCACCCAATCTAAACCTCACAGGCCAAGGAATTTGAAAGGTTAGGACGGGTCGGCCCTTCATTTTAAAGGGCCTTAAAATGGCTAGCTCAACTCAACCTTAGTGGGATTCTGGAACCGATTGAGGCGAGCCAGACCTTTTTTTAATAAAATTTTTCAATCTAAATTTAAACTTAAAATTTCATCAATATATTAAATTTTTTAACATGTCTAACAAAATTATATGAAAGAACAATATAATTATAATCATAATATGCATCATACATATGATTAGTGGTGTTTTTAATTACAATGTCATATTTGAAATATATAACATCAAGAAAAATGAATATTTTTAAATCAAATATATCAAGAAATATCACGAGTTTGAGTCATCCTACGACTAAAGAAAAATAATGATCTTTTTTTATAAGTAAAAAACTTAAAAAACAAACTTGTAAACTAAAGAACAATTAAGCCTTACAAATTTAGTTATTTTAGTTCAAATGAAAGAATGTTTTTTTTGCATATTATTCGACCCTGACTAGGCCTCGATCAAGCCTCAAGGTCAAGGGCTTAGTTGGCCCAAGCTTATAAGCTTTGATTCTAAATGGATTTAAAAAATCATACCTCAATAACGAGTGAAGTTGGGTTGACCCCATGGGTTAAGCTCATTCTGAGGACTCTAATTGACGGTTTGATGCAATAGAGCATGTAAAAAAAAATTCTTCTCAAATTTTTCCACTTTAAATTGCTTTTTTAACTTAAAAAATTCTCTTATTTTTACTTAAAATAAATAAAGGTATTGTTATTATATAATACTTTCAAGCATGAGTTAGTGATAATTAAAGTAAATTGAGAATCATAATATTTGCTTGTTTAAATCCAATGGAGGTGTTCGATTATATTAAAAGCATGAAGGTTATTAAAAATATTAATTGAATTTTTTGTTCTTCATTAAAAATTATATAAAAGACAAATTTGTATTTAGTTTTTTCTCAAATAATTAACTATTATCCTTATAATGTTTAAAATCAAGTAGTTCTAAAATATATGATAGATATATGAGGAAATTAATAATTAAGAAATCCTAAAATACATGGTATGACAAAAATATATTGTACTAAGAGATATTAGGAAAATTAATAATTAAGAAGTTCTAAAGTATATGATAAAGGAAAAACGTATAATAAGAGGTGTTAGGAAAATTAATAATTGTAGATTCATAAAATATATGATAAAAAAATATATATTTTAAAAAGTAAGGAATTTTAAAATACATTGTAAAAAAAAATACACGGAGATAGTTCTATGATTTTCTCTCGTCAATAAAATTGTAAGAACTTTTTTTTAAAAACATAATTATAATACATGGCTATAGTTATGAATTAATATTGCAAATGTGAAGTTGTGCATTGATGATTTGACACAATAGAGCATGTATTTTTATTTTCTCTTGAATTTTGTCCGTTTTTAAATTTTCTTAAGGTATAATTATATAACACTTTCGAGTATGATTGGGTGATAATTAAAGTAGAATGAGAATCATAATAATTGTGTGTTTAAATTCAACAGAGGTAAAAACTCATATTATATTAAAAGCATAAAGGCCCATAAAAATGTTGATTGAACTTTTTGCCCTCATTAAAAGAGTATAATCCCACTATCTTTCCCTTCAGATAAGGATTGATTGGGTTTCCCCTTCCAATCCAAAATTATAAAGATAGTGGATGTAACCTACCTGGCTTACGAGCAGCAGCCTTCAATCTTTTCCAACGTTTAGATTGGGTCGAGAAAAGGCGTGATCGGACTCTATATCCTGCTCCTCCCAGTCTTTGTAAAATTGACATACTAGTTGAATATAGTACAGAAAATTCTTATGTACTACTTTTCTTAGATTACTAATTAATTATCTGTATAATATTTAAAAACAAAGAATCATAAAATATATGACAGGTATGTAGGAAAATTAATAAGTACGAAATTCTGAAATGTATGGTAAGAGAAAAATATACTTTAAGAGATATTAGAAAAATTAATCATTAAGGAATTCTAAAATATATGATAAAAATATATATATGTGATAAGAGGTATTGGAAAAATTCATAACTAAGAAGTTCTAAAATATATTGATGAGAAATATATATTTTAAAAATTCAAAAGTTCTAAAACATATTAAATTAATAAATCCTAAAATACATGATGAGAAAAAAATAAATGGTGAATTCTTCGATTTTCTCTCATCAACATAATTCTATTTTTTTAAAAAAACTGACATAATTATATTACATGTCTATAATCGTGAATTAATGTTATAAATGTGAAGTTACAATCGACGGTTTGACATATAGATCATGTAATTTTATTTTCTCTCGAGATCCAATTTAATTTTCCTTTATAAACTTGAAAAAAAAATTTAAACACACTTAAAATAAAGAAAGATAAATACTGTTGCATAACACTTTTGAGTGTGACTTAGTGATAATTGAAGTAGATCGGGAACCATGATATTCGCGTGTTTAAATTTAGTTGAGATAAAATTTATAGATAATTTTTCTCCCATAAACAATCTTTGACAAATAGAGTTATTCAATATTTATGTTGATAGAAGGTGATATATACCATGTGAAATCATCTGACGTACACAAACTAACATAGACATCAGAATTATTAAAATAAAAAAAATTAATTAAGTCTACATGAACAAATATAAATAACAAATTAGAAACTAATGTCAAAAAACTCACAATATCGATTAAAATGATTGTTAGTCATAAATGACAATTAACAAATGAGTTGTCTTTTTTTGAAAAAATAAATAAAGAGGATGATGTTAATTAACACTTAACAATATTTTGTTGATGGAGTAAGTTGAGGAACATTATGTTATGATTTTAAATTCTTTCAAAGGTGAAAAATATCAATGGGTTCTTTACTCGATCAATTTTTAGAAACAAAGTCATTTGGTATCTGTATTATTGAGAGATGAATGTATCTCGTGAGATTAATCAAGATACATATAAAATGAACCTTTGTGATTGTAATAAATCGAGATGATGCACAAGCACCCCTCTGAACTATGATCGAAGTTTCAGCGACACACTTTAACTTAACTAGCGTTCTATTACTCTTCTGAACTCAATTTTTTCACATTTTCATGAATCTTTTATGCTAATGTGGCATCTTCAACCAAGCAAATCGTCTGTGTTTGTATACATGCGCCTTGCACGTTAGCAAATATTTTTCTAAATTTTTAATTCTTTTTAAATCTTCAAATCAAGTTAACAAACATGTAATTTTTTTTAAAAAAAAAATACTCACTCATTGTTTTTTCTCATTTTTTTCCTATTGATTCTATTTAATTTTTTTTAGTTTTCTTTGTCTTTCCTTTTGATTTGATTTTCAATTTAATTTCAGATATTGTTTATTTAAAATAAGTTAATTTTGAAAGAATACCAAAATAAGTGAAAATCAAATAAAGCATAAAAAAGTAAAACATCAAAAATAAAAGGATACTTTTTAACTATATTTTGAATACAAATAATTTTTTAAAAATAATAAAAAGTGAAAAAAAATTTAAAGTTTAAAGTGAGGAAAAAATTAAAATAATTTTTTTTTACATAAAAAGAAATGAAAATAATTAAATATATATAAATTTTAGTATCAATAATTATGTGTACTGACTAATAACAAAGTTACTATTTAAAAAGGGACATGTGTCCTGTTTTTACTCTTCATTTGCCTTCAGGAGAGTGCGTACTCTCTATGCCACATCAGCTTTTAAGATGTATTTATTACACTTTAAAATAGTGTAAAAGGATAATAGGACTTTAGTTAAGATGTATAACTGAAATTTCGTTCATAATTTAGAAGTACTTATGCATTATCTTTAATAAATGAGTTTACTATTATAATTAAAGTGGGATGCAAATAACAAGGTTGAAATAGGGTAAATAAATACTAGAGTCCTAAAAATATTGAACTCTTACTATAACTAAGAAATCAAATATTAAATTAATCAAATATTATTATCCTCTCATAACTAAGCACCTAATCACCCTAGGGAATCACAATGACAATAAATAACATATTCAACATCTGATATTTATTACATCTTTTTAATAATAAATTACCACTTAAACGATGAATTTGATAGATACATATCAAAATTAGTAAAAAAAGAACTTAAATTAAAAAGAAAAAGGAAAATAGTAAAACAAAACCTCCACTTTCCTCTGTTTGATACATCAAAAGTGAGGAACATAATAATATGAGTTATGTTAAGATGATTGATATTTCTAATCGATCGTTAGAAGTTTCAATGCTTATCTAGTCAACTTTTACATTTGGCTTTATTCAACTTTTTGGTTCATCCTAATATTCTTGACTCGTCTTTTTGTTGTTTAGCAATTTTTGAGTATCAAATAGACCACTCAAAAAAGGCAACATGGTTGATTTTTCTTCTTTTTCAATAAGTTTTTATTATAAAATTCATTGTTATAGTTAATTGTTCATTCTTTTCAAGTGTGATTTTATGTTATGCGTGATAGTATTTTAGGGCATATCAATTTAAATATTTTTTATGATCAAATATCGATTTAATTTGTTTTTTATAATCAAACAATTTTTTTTTCAAATTGTACAAGCTTCTTCCAAAGCATAAATCTTTCTAGATTAAAATTGAGTATGAAAAAAAAATTGCTAGCATCACCTCTAGAAATAAGCTTAATAATACACAAATTAATATTAATCAAATTTTAACATAAATGACAAATATTAGATGGAAAAAAAAAGTAGACGACATTACAACACTCAAACGGTATCATATTTAACATTAGATTTTTATCACATCTCTTTAATAATTGAACTATTATTTGAATAATGAATTTGATAAATACAAATCAAAATTAATGAAAAATAAATCAAAGTAAAAAAAAATGTGGATGGGTGTTATAGAGGGTAGGGGTGAGGGAGTGTGGATGGTGAAATCTCTAGTTTCTTCCGTTTCACATGTTAAGAGTGGAGAACATGGTAATGGTAAGACGATTGATATTTTTCCTCCTCTTAATTTGAAATTTCCATGCTTATCTAGCTAGCGATTGAGTTTGGCTTTACCCAAACTTTTTCGATCCGCCTTAATATTCTTTATTTGTCACATTGTTATTGAACAATTGTCAAATATCTAGTGAACTATTCAAAAAGACAATTTTAATGTTGTTGACTTTCCTTTAAGGCAATCTATTTTACTATAGTGCTCACTGCTCTAGCTATATTGTTCGTCAGTTTAAAATATGATTCTATATTGTGTATGACCGTGTCTAATAACATATTGACTGATGTCGATTTTTTTAATCAATCAAAATTTCTTCCTGAATTTTTCAAAGTATATATTTCTCTAGAATAAGTCTAAATACAGAAAAGAAATTGATAGCAACAACTAGATGATGTGCAAATTCAAATGACTTAAATTTCAAATATGAATGGCAAACATCAGATGAAAAAAAAAAGAAGAAGATGATGTTGCAACACTCAAACAGTAAAATTTATCACATTCAATATCCAATATTTATTGCCTTTTTTTAATGATCGAATTGTCATCTGAACAATGTCGATAAATACAAATCACAATTAATGAAAAAGAACTCAAAATAAAAAGGTTTAAAAAAAAGTAAAAAGGAAAACAGATAATAAAACAAAACCTTCACTTTCCCACATTTCATATCGGAAAAATCTAGTACCTTCTGCTTATAGGACTTGATTCTTTTAGATGAAGGTTTTTCGAAAATAACCTCTCTATTTCTATGAGGCAATGGTAAGGTTTGAATACATTTTACCCTCCCTAGACCCCACTTGTGGGATTCCATTGGCGATGTTATTGTTTGTTATTTGATCGACTTGTTCGCTGGACATTTTTAAAATATCAAATGAACTGTTCAAAAAGACAATTTTAATGTGGTCGATTTTTCCCCTCCTGCAATGAATTTCGTTACAACCCTCATTGCTCTAGCTAAAATCATCCACTCTTTCAAAATGTGATTTTTATGTTATATATGGTGAGAAAATAATCAAAATGGTCTTTAATGTATGAATAATGCTTTGTTTTGGTCTTTAATATATTCCACTTGATTGAAATAGTCCTTAATGTATAGCAAATGTGTTTGTTTTGGTCATTAATACATTTTACTTGATTAAAATGGTCCTTAATGTATAACAAAGAAGGTGTTCTTTTGGTCCTTTATTCTAAACCTAACAGATTTATGAAAAACATATATTAAATTTAACCATGGACCCTACGTGGCTAATTAAATTCAATATTGTTGTCTTCTTTATTAGTTCAAAAGAAGGAAATTCATAAACTCTAACACCATTTTCTCTATTTTCTTCAATAAAATTTAATATTTTCTCGATCCTAGAATATTATCCCACTGACCCAATAAAAAATTATGTTTTAAGCAAAGATAAATTCGTAAACTTTGTTGAAAAAGTAGAGACAGTGATGTTAGATTTCATGAAATTTTCCTTTGGAGATAACAAAGAAGACAACAATTGTTGACTCTATAAGCCTAGAGGGTCCATAACTAAATTTCTCACTTATTGGAGATAAAATCTATTAGGTTTAGGGGTAAGGATCAAAATGAATACATTTTGTTATATATCAAGGACCGTTTCATTCAACTGAAATATATTAAGAACCAAAATAAACAACTTTGATATACATTAAGGACCATTTCTGTTAGTGAAATATATTAAGGACCAAAATAAAGTATTATCCATATATCAAGGATCATTTTGCCATTTTCTTTATATATGGTTGTGCCAAGGTAAGTTAGTCGAAGTAGATTCTTCTTTTGAATAATAAAAAATCCTTCCCAAATTGTACAAGTTTTTTTCCAAAGCATACGTTTTGCTAGATCAAATTTGCGTACGAAAAAACTTCTTTGGTAGCATCATCTCTCGAAATGAGCTCGATAATATGCAAATTTAAATTACTCTTATTTCAACATAAATATCAAATATCAGATAAGATATTACAACACTCAATCCAATCATAACTGTCATGTAACACTAACTTTCAACAATAGAAACATATCCAATATAGTTGTAGATGATGAAATTCAAAGAAAATAAAATATACACAAATACTAGCTCAGCAGCTCTACCTTAAAACTAAATGACAATTTTCGATAAACCTCAGCTCAAGATAAATTCAAAATAAAAATAAATAAAGACAAAAACAAATAAAAACGCTCCTCTCTCTCACGCAACACTAATTATAAAAAACAAAAATGAAAAGGTAGGAGGGAAAAGCGCTTGAATATTAACTTCCCGAAATCCCTCTTTAGGACCAGTAGTATATATATTTACTCCCCTATTCCCTCTCTACTCTTTCTGCGTAAAATTGAAGCTGTCTCTCTGTTTATGTTTTCCCCCTTTTTGGCCTCTTTCTAGAAACTCAAGTTTTACAAAATCCTCATCTTTGAAAACACCTTTTTAAGGATTGAGGCGCTCACCTTTTTTCTTTGCTTAGGGTTTTCGTTCACGTTTCTAGGGTTTTACTGCTCTGCTTGGGATTTCTAGGGTTTATCACTCTGGTCGGTTTCTCACCATGGCGGCGGAGAAGCTGAGAGATTTGAGTCAGCCAATTGATGTTGCGTTGCTTGACGCTACTGTTGCCGCTTTCTATGGCACCGGATCTAAGGAAGAGGTGGGAGCATTTTTACTGTTGCTCTGTGTTTGTTCATTTTCTCCACTTTATCTGTCAATTGATGGTTAGTTTCCCCTTTTTTGTTTTTGATGGCTTGGAACGACTGTAGCTTTTCTGGTTGCTGGTATTTAGTTGAGTAGATTAACGTCGTTCTGTTTAGGGGATACATTTGATTTTTACATCTATTTAGTTGAGAAGAGTAGCGTCGTTCTATTTAGGGGATACATTTTCTTTTTACTTGTTGTTGTGCTGTTAGAACCCTGTTTAGATTGATTTTTAGTTTTTGAATGATAAGCCAAAAAGTCATAACGCTTTTGGTGGCTTATTTTTATCATTTTTGATTAAATCCAAATGCTTAGAAGCACTTTTTAAATTTAGTTGTTTTAAAAAGCCATTTTTGGATGAGAACACTTAAAATAAGTTAATCCAAACAGGTTCTAAGTGTCGCATTAGGTTTTTTATTGGTTATAAGGAAGCGGCACTTCCTCAGGAATTTAAAGAATTTCTGTTGCTGATGCCAAGCCATTCCTGTATTTTCTGCTAAACTCAATGATGTTACCAAGACATTGTATAATGTTTGTCCAATTCCTAAGTATTCATAGTTTCAGAAGCTTGGAATGTACAATGTTACCATTCTTTACCCCTCAGCCCAGTTTATATAAGTCACACTTGAATGCTTTATATTGCTGTAGATTCACCAATCGAATAACATTGTCTATATTTTTGAACTAGTAAGCATCTGTTTTTTTTTTTAAAAGGCAAATATCATTTATGTTTAGTGTGATTCTGTGAATAATACTTAAGTTTGATACACAAGAGGATTTTGTTTGAGGAATGGAACATGCGAAATCTTTGTTCTCATTGCTAGGAAAGTCACAATAATATTTCAAAACTTGATTATAATAGCAATAACGATAGTGGTTAAGCGATAAAAACTTCCAACAATAATAATGATAGTGATAAGCCATAGAAACTTACATCTGGATTGCAATAACAATAATGATATAGCAGTAAGCGATAGAAACTTCCATCTGGATTGCAATAGGAATAGCGATAGTGGTAAGTGATAGAAACTTCCATCTGGATTACAATAATAATAGTGACAGTGATGAGCAATAGAAACTTCCATCTGGATTACAATAACAATAATGATAGGTGTAGGTGATAGAAACTTACACCTGGATTGCAATAACTATAGTGATGGTGATAAGCGATAGAAACTTCCATCTGGATTATGGTTACAATAAAATGATACTTCAATCTGGATTACAATAATAACAGTGATAGCTATAAGTGATAGAAACTTCCATCTGGATTATAGTAATAATAATGATAGTGGTAAGCGATATAAACTTCCATCTGGCATTTAATATGACTTTTGCTGTTTTGCATCTGTTTATTTTTGGTGACTGGTTTTTTTGAGGACCCCTCAGTTTCTTGCTAGACTCCGAAGAAAAGAAATCTAAAGTATTTGTTGTTCCAAATTGAAGATGTAGATTAATTCCTTTGTGGTTAAAGGGAACTACTTTGATGAACAACTGTATAGAATAAGCAAAAGATGGCTTAGCCTTGTCAATTGGTTTGCTATGTCAACATTGCTGATGATTCCCCTTTTGAACAATTATGCCTAGCTCTCCACTGTTTTTTTGTTAAGATACACTATATGTATTGCTTTGCAGAGAGTTGCAGCGGACCATATTTTGCGTGATTTGCAAAATAACCCAGATATGTGGCTTCAAGTGGTTCACATTCTATCGAGCACACAAAGCCTGAATACTAAGTTTTTCGCTTTGCAGGTTAGTTTTCCAGTACTATGTGATGTAGGATTTGCAGCGATGACCCTTTTCTTCAATTTAAGTATCAGTGTATAAATGGGGTTGAGATTGTTCAACTGTTATACTGTGATTAATGTTTTTATTTGTATCAGTGTTTAACTAGGATTGAGATTGCTTAAACATAAATGTTTAACCGTGATTGATGTTTTCTTTGGTAAGTTTGACTTTGACTGATACAAGGGAAAAAGTAATTTGCATACTCCCTCCGTCCTCATTTATGTGATGTAGTTTGACTGGGCACCAATTTTAAGAAATGTGGAATACTTCACAATGTTTCAAAATTACCCTTAAAAAGTACATCTTTATGGGATTTTTGCAAATAAGCGGGCCCCATATATGGGCAAAATTTTGGTAGTGTCATTAAATATTTTCCAAATAAGGAAATGTGTCATTTTTTTGGGGATTGATTAAAAAAAGGAAAGCGTGTCATATAGATTGGGTCAAAGAGAATATGAATTTATCACGATTAAGCTGTGCATAAACTTCAGGAATTATTCTTGGACATTGGAGTAAGGGTGAGGGCTGACAATCCAAGTAGTAATTTTTTGAAAGTTTGGAAGTTTAAATTGAGTAATTTGTTTTTTTGGAAAATAACGTGGAACAGGATGCTAAAGTTTCGTGTCTTGTGTATTAACAATTACTAACTCCGTTTCGATTTGTTTGTCCCACTTTCCCTTTTAGTCCATTAAAAATAATACCTCTTTACTTTTTTGGCAACTTTTTAATTTCAACTATCCATACAAATCAAAGGACATTTTGATGCATTTAACCGATTTTTAGTTTAATACCAGAAGATTCAAAAGACCCTTTTACTTTCTTAGACTGTGTCCCAAAGCAAAACTTGACAAGATAAAAATGCTGTCGGGTGGCGTTTATTGCGCAACTATGCAAATAAAAAAGCACTGTTGCTTTGTTTCAGTTCTTTTTCTCTGTTTGTTTGGGACTTCTAGTTTAGTTATATATGGCAGAAAGCTGAGTAAGATATTTAACTGTCTCCAAACCTGCAGGTTCTAGAAGGTGTTATAAAGTATAGATGGAATGCATTGCCTGTCGAACAGCGAGATGGAATGAAAAACTATATTTCTGAAGTTATTGTGAAGGTATAACGACACAATTCTTGTCATTTTCTCTATAAGTTTTTTTTTTGGAACTTGAATTGAATTTCTGTTTCCATGAATTTTATTAACTGAATCATTTATGCTTATCCTTATATTGAGCTCAGCTTTCCAGTGATGAAGCATCTCTTCGGCGGGAAAGGCTGTATATTAGCAAGCTTAACATAATATTGGTTCAGGTACTCTTAATAACCACTGCACTTGTTTTATGAAAAAGAAACACACAGAGACTGAGCCACTCACTCAGTACCCTCATTCTCCCTACTGTCTCTGTGGTTGCTAGTGATGATATTGATTGTGACTCGAATTAGTTACACATGACGTTAAAGGTCTTTCAGAATTCATTTTTTCTCTGTATTTATATTTTTCAGATTTTGAAGCACGAGTGGCCTGCAAGATGGCGAAGCTTCATTCCTGACTTAGTTGCGGCTGCAAAGACAAGTGAAACAATATGTGAAAACTGCATGGCGATATTGAAGGTTTCTCTACATCTTCATTTCCATCTTCCAGTGAAAAGATTAGAATCAAGTGCTCCTTGATAACTTGAACTCTATTATCTTCAGCTTCTCAGTGAGGAGGTTTTCGATTTCTCGAGAGGTGAAATGACTCAACAAAAGATCAAGGAGCTCAAACAATCTTTAAACAGGCACAATTCCATATCTTTATGAGTTTCTTCTTGTTTTAACTTGGGATTTTTTCAACATAGGATTGTTTTATTTATGAGATAACCTGAAATATTGGCTTTGACAATATTGATGTTGAGTAGAGTCTAGAAATTATTTACCATTTTGAAATTGGGGAATGGATGAGAAGGAATTAAGTAGAAATAGGGAGTTGGTAGCGAAATTCAGAGAAATGCAGAGACTTTCCTTTTGGTTGGTTGCCAGAGAAAATAGGATGTGAAGAGTTCTCTAAAGAGAAAAAAGAAAATAGGATGTAAAGATTTATAACTGTTTCGGTGAGACTTTGTGGGTGCAGTAGAAAATATTTTTCCAATTCTAACAAAGATTATTTACATTAATTTATTTTGTTCTCTTTCTGATAAATGCATAAGCTTGCGTTTCATTTTCTTTTTCTGATTGAGTATTTTATTCTTTTGGCCTGTACTGTCCTATTATTTTGGACACTTAACACTTGTTCTTTCCCTGCTGTTTTTGTAAATTCTGTTTTGAAACATTTAATGTGATTTAAACCTGGTTATTTCTGCTATACATGGGTGAAACAGTTGGTTTTGACTTGAGGATGAAAAATTCTATACACCGTATGGATTGTAGAGCTCCTTTTATAATTTCGAAGTAGTGGGTCTTCTAATATAATCATTACACACATTAATTTCCTTTTATAAGACTTATCTTTCTAAGACATTGGTTCCTTTGTTTACAGTGAGTTTCAACTCATCCATGAACTATGCTTGTATGTGCTATCAGCATCCCAAAGAACTGAGCTCATCAGGGCTACGCTTGCTACACTGCACGCTTTCCTTTCATGGATTCCACTTGGCTATATTTTTGAATCAACACTGGTTTGTATTTCTCGGTGGCTTATTATTAGTCTTTTTAATTGAAGCATGTTTGTGTTAAAACAGAAGTGCTTGAAAAGTGCTACCTGACTTGTGTCCCTTCATATTACAGTTGGAAATCCTGCTCAAATTTTTCCCGGTGCCATCGTATCGCAACCTCGCACTTCAGTGTCTGACAGAGGTATAATATGGCGAGATCTCCGATAGAGTTTCTTTTAACAGTTAAATTCATTATACTTTTTGGTTTCTGTGTTAATATGACAGGTTGCTGCCCTCAGTTTTGGGGAATTTTATAATGAACAGTATGTCAAGATGTACACCATATTTATGGTGCAGTTGCAGGTGAACTAATTGATCCTTGATGTTGCTTTTTCTTTTTTGGCTGGTTCAAGAGTGTATCATTAGTGAAATAAGTTTATGGTCTTAATTATGTCTTTGTATCGCTGTATGTAGTTTCTAGGTCAACTTTGTAACAGTTTACAGTGGATTTATATTTTTGAGCAGGGTAAGGCTATATGGTTTTACTCTGAAGCTAGGCGACCCTTCTCTTTGTTTTTTCAGTTGAGCCTTAAGAGTGTTTTTCCCATAGAATTGGTTGCTTGGTCTTCGCATAGGTAGAAGTTATTTGAAGAATTACATAACCTTCTCCGCGTATCAAATTTTGAATAGTTGTACGAATTGATGACAGGAAATGTCTTTTTCTCCTTATTCGTTTATCAACTACACCCTTTGTAAATACCCTATTTTCTTTAGCACTTCAGACCAACATATCTGTTGTTTTAACTTTTCGTACTGACTTCGAGGGTTGCTAGCAGACTCTGTGTCTACTGAATAAGGATTTTTTAATTTATAGATTTTAATATTCTAAAGGTGAATGTTAGTCTTATGAAAACCTTCGTGGAGGACATTCAATCACTGATGTACTGCAAAGAGGAATTTTGGTCTGATAATAGCGGATAATGTTGATAGATTGGATGGGGAAGTTGAATAATTTCGTGCCCTCTGCAGTGGAACATACTTTTTTCTAGGTTTGTTTCCTAATTTGTACAACGCTTCTATACTGGGCTGCCTTAGGGAACCTGTGAAACCATCACTTTTCATAAACGTTGTATAATCTGAGTAGGAGACGTGAAACTTTTAAATCTTTTGTAGGACAATGGTTAAAGCAAGGTGGTACGACTTATTTGACTAGGTTATTGTTCTCTTATTGACAAAATGAAGGCCCTTTTCAAATATCTCATGCTAGTCTTATCTAGATACTTTTGTCTGTGTTGGCTTTGCCCTGATATCTGAGTTGGAAATTTGCTGTAGACTCAGTTGCTTAAGCAAAATGTCCAAACTTGCAGTTGAACCTGATTCATCTGCCATCCTAGGTGTTAGTGTTGTTGATAACTTGATATGGCTGTTTAGTTATACCTCATTTTTTGGCTAGCTATGTTTGTGCTGTTGTGCTCATTATCTGATGGTTTTTCCTCACATGTGTAGAGTGTTCTCCCCCCCAACACCAACATTCCTGAGGCCTATGGAAATGGAAGCAATGACGAGCAGGTTTTGTCTGAGTCGGTGAATTGTCAGTTTATTGTTGTATTCACTTGTAAACTGATGTTTCTCTTTCCTTTATCCAGGCATTCATTCAAAATCTGGCTTTGTTTTTTACGTCATTTTTTAAGGTGAGCTTCTTTACTTTGAAGTTTTGTATTGACAATATAATTTTGGAATCTACTACTCAGCATTCTCTTACAAGCTACTTTCTATGCAGTCTCACATACGTGTGCTAGAATCATCACAAGAGAATATAAGTGCCCTTTTGTTGGGACTTGAGTATCTTATTAATATCTCATATGTGGATGATACAGAGGTTTTTAAGGTATTATTCCACTGTTTGTTCGTGATTCAAGAATTTTCTTGGAAATGTCTGAGATTGCTAAGGTGTGCTTTGGCAGGTTTGCTTGGACTACTGGAATTCCTTAGTTCTTGAGCTGTTTGAAGCAGCACATCGTAATCTAGATAGCCCTGCAATGACTGCAAACATGATGGGGCTTCAGGTATGACAAGGCACCTGGATCCTTTTTGCCTGGAACTCTCCAAAACCAAACTGTTCATGTGCAAGTCTTTCCTATTAATTAAACAGATGCCACTGCTTTCTGGCATGACTGATGGTCTTGGAGCGCAACTTATGCAGAGGAGACAACTTTATGCTGGTCCCATGTCCAAGTTGAGGTTACTTATGATATCTCGCATGGCTAAACCTGAAGAAGTTCTCATTGTTGAAGATGATAATGGGAACATTGTCCGTGAAACAATGAAGGACAATGACGTCCTTGTGCAATACAAGGTATCGTGTTAGCTCTTACGGAATGACCTGTTGAATTTGATTGACATTCTTTGGTTCTTGTTGGGTTGGAGAAAATTAAAAGATGCATGTTATATTTGGCAAAATGCACTTTGCCTGATTCTTGTTTTGCAACTTGAGTCCTTTTTTTAAAATATGGTTGATGATGTTAAATTTTGCAGATCATGAGGGAAACTCTGATCTACTTGTCACATCTTGATCACGACGATACTGAAAAGCAGGTGCACTTCCTTTAAAGCCACCAACTTTGTTGTGACTTAAATAAATGTAGCTGAAGCAGCATATGAAATGTTTTTAAAGCTCATATCGGTTCCCAATTTTCATATCGTACTTTTCTGGATGGCTAATTGGCATTGAAGAATCTACTTTTGAAATAGATGGTTTGGGTTTCTCTATTATGGTGTGTATGACTAATTGCTGGAGAGATCTTAAATGCATAGATTCCGGATCTGTTGAAAAATTATTAGTCAAGATAATGATTCTATCCTTATTTGCAAACTATGGTTCAGGAGATCTTAGCAATTTCTATTTCCTGACCTTAAACGTATTTCCAAATGCTGTTGCTAATTGCTGCTGGTTGATTACCTTTTTCTTGTGATTGAAGTTTGTTGATTTCGTTCGAAGTGCCGTTAGCTACTACTTCTTTTCTTTGACACAGTGTTTCAGGCAAAAATGTTTCATGGTGTACAATTGCTATTTTTCGAGGTTCATAATGATTCCGTATTCATGTATCACTTCAGATGCTGAAGAAACTTAGCAACCAACTCAATGGTGAGGACTGGTCGTGGAACAATCTAAACACATTATGTTGGGCAATTGGTTCCATATCTGGATCGATGGTGGAGGAGCAGGTATTATGCTTTACTAGTTTGGTTGGGCAACTTTCTTGCTTTCAAGATTCAAGAGAAATTCCTAACTGCTGTTTCATGCTGTCATTTTTACTTGATGTTTTGCTTTAACTTTGTACTTCTCTATGTGCATCTTTATTTTCTTGCAGTAAACCAAGCAATACAACAAAGGCTCTTCTGTATAATTTGAATGCTAAGATCTTGACTTTTCACATTTTTCGTTGTGTTTACTTTGGCAGGAGAACAGATTCCTTGTTATGGTTATACGCGATTTGTTAAACCTATGTGAAATCACGAAAGGAAAAGACAACAAGGCTGTTATTGCAAGTAATATAATGTATGGACGTGATATCATTATCATTTGCCAGTTATTATTTTCTTTCCCATAAGTTTCCCAGTGCATAGTGATTACTAGTTTGATTAGATGTTATTCATCGTCTCTCAGTTACCACTCAAAAAATCACAACTGTAATCTTCTCCAGAGTGTGACTTTTACTAATTTTTATAGATGGTGTATGGCCTACAGCTTCACTGTACTCTTTCAATTAAGAAATGTAGTCACAACTTGTTTTAATTAACTGCCAGGTATGTGGTTGGGCAATATCCTAGATTTTTGAGAGCCCATTGGAAGTTCTTGAAGACTGTTGTGAACAAGTTGTTTGAGTTCATGCATGAAACACATCCTGGAGTGCAGGTTACTACTTCTTAGTGATTTAACTTTCAGCTGCTGTTTTACTGTTTATTCTGTCGGAATTTGCTTGCCCCTCTAGTTACTGAATGGTTGGTTCAGTAGTCGCCTCGCCAGTTGTTGTGGTCTTTAAACTGGTAAGCATTTGGTGATTTCATTGTGGAGTCATATGGAATTATGCCATGTGGTATCAGGAATCAGGTCTTCCTTGTTTATTGGCATTGGGTCTCCAAATAAGTGATGAAATGACTTGCACATCGAGTTGAGTTACAACCCCCTCTTTTGTTCAGCTAGTGTGGTTCTGTTTGGGTTAGATTACGAGCACTTGTTTCACCTTATGGCCTAAAACACTGGATCGCAATCAACTTATTCTCTTGTGATTATATGCAATGGGTTTATTGTGGTGCCGGCATTTCTGTTCCTGAGGACCTTCTGTCTCTTTTCTCTAGGATATGGCCTGTGATACGTTTTTGAAAATTGTTCAGAAATGCAAGCGCAAGTTTGTTGTAGTCCAGGTAATGGAATATTTTGTCAATAGTATCAGTTTCTTTTAAAGATACAAGGGTAAAAAAATGACTGAACACTGATCTGGTACTGATGATGGCTATCTTTTCTCAGGTTGGAGAAAACGAGCCATTTGTCTCGGAACTTTTAACCACTCTTCCCACAACTATTGCAGATTTAGAACCTCATCAGATTCATACCTTTTACGAATCTGTAAGAGTTTGTTGTTCTAATGAATAAATTTCATTTCTTTTTACTTGTTTCTTTAGATGTTTTAAATTGGCTCTGCCTTGTTCTATATGGTGTATTTGACTGTGCACTAAGTTTAAAAATGAAAGACTTTTGGCAAATGCTTAACAAGTCATTAAAGGGTACAAATGGAATGCTTAAGTTAAAGACTTTCCAAAAATATAGAATTGTGTCTTTCTTTTTGAAACTAACTTAAACAGAAGAGTTATACAAAATGGAAACTGAGGAGTAGGACTTAATCTTTTATACTGAAAGGGTTTCTGTGTCATTTTTTTACTAGGTTGCTCAAATGATTCAAGCAGAACCTGATCCGCAAAAAAGAGATGAGTATCTGCAGAGGTTGATGGAGCTTCCAAATCAGGCGAGTGGCTACTAACATATGGTCTAGGTTTGATGTATTTGGATGCTATCCATTACTTTCTTTGTTTATTCATCTGTTTTTGCATTCGTTGAAGGGGCCACATAAGATTACTAATTGAGTTTACACTACATATTATTGTGGCTGATGAACATTTAATTTTTACAGAGATGGAATGAAATTATAGGACAAGCACGACAAAGTGTGGACTACCTGAAAGATCAAGAGGTTATTCGAGCGGTTCTAAACATATTGCAGGTCACCTTTTCTATCCAACACTGCCACTTCAGATAATTTTATTAAGTATAGGGTGATAAATGTATAGGGAGATATGCATTCTTGATCCAGTGGTTAAGCTGTTCCTTTAATTTGAAGAGGTTGGGTTACAATTTCAAACCTCCTATTCACTTTCTTCAAGCAGTCTTTCACTGCTTGTTATTTCTTTTTGTTTAAGCCTTTTGTTGAGTTAAATTTTTTATTTATTTCAAAGCCCCTTTAACTGTTCAAATACAAAACTTAAGTCCTTTCTGCATTGGGTGGGTTATTTGGAAGAAAAGAAATCAACAATGTTTATATACAGATATTGAAGTATAAATGTATGTCTTTGGATTTTTGGTGTAGAGTAGAAGATGCTAATACAGTAGATGGAATGTTAGATTTCCTCAGTTTCCTACTGGTGATGTAAAGTGGCTGATTTGCATGCAATTTGGCACAAACTTTGTGCTTTGTTTTGTAATATCATATCATGTAATAAAAACAAAATGTCAAGGATGTTTTCTCCTGCTAATATTAAGTTTAAAAAACAAAATTATTTCAAGGCTCTTTTACCAGTTTAAAAATAACAGTATCTCGAGTCTAATTTGGTAAATAAAATAAAATTTAATATACGTAAAATTGTCCATCAATAATTTCGAACATCACCTTGGTTATAAACCAACCTCACTACTTGTATTAAAGATTTCCTTAAAGATTGTCATCAGGAGCAATTATGTTAATATATTTGAATTGGTTTCATTGTTATGGTTATGTTACAATAATTTGATCATATATTGATTTTGTCACTCAACCTATCCCTAAGAGGGAAGACTTTAAGTATCTGGGGTCCATCATCCAGAATAGTGGCGATATCAATCGGGGTGGAGTGTTGGCCAATCAAAAATGCACATGTCCAGAAGATGCATGTTGCAGAGATGAGGATGTTAAGATGGATGTGTGGTCACACCAGGAGTGAGAAGGTTAGGAATGAGACTATTCGGGAGAAGCTAGAGGTGGCTTCGGTGGAAGATAAGATGAGGGAAGCGAGACTGCGATGGTTTGGACATGTGCAGAGGAGGAGTACCGATGCTCCTGTTAGGAGGTGCGAGAGGTTGGTTTTAGGAGCTACATGAAGGGGTAGAGGTAGACCGAAGAAGTACTGGGGGGAGGAACATGACCCTAGATAGGAAGAAGTGGAGGTCGCGTATTAGAGTAGTAGGCTAATTGGTTGGTAGGGTTAGGTGGTTACCTAGTCATGAGGTTTAGTAGGGTAGAAGAGTAGCAATGTTTTATAATATGTGTGTTATTATTTGTTGATTATGTGTTAATTATTTTTTTTTCTCTTTTCTTTTTCTCTCTGTTTTTTTACTTTTTGTCATATCTAGTTTATTCTACTTATGGGTTTTTGAGACGAGGGTTCCCAGGAAACAACTTCTCTACTTCTATGAGGTAGTGGTAAGGTCTGCGTATATTCTACCCTCCCCAGACCTCACTTATGGGATTCCACTGGGTATGTTGTTGTTGTCAAATGTCAACGTCACGAAAAATTCCACGTATGGAACCCAGTCGGCAATTCCTCACAGTTTTCTAGGTTTTTTTATCCTTCTTTGTTCTCCTCGTCGGAGGTATTTCACAAACATTTGCTAGGGCAAGGAAGATGCCAAGTGAGGGGGACAATGACCCTAAACCCGAGTGCTTTCTACTTACTAATACGTCATTAACTAGGTCAGAATCATCCTCAAGGAGTCCATAAGAAGTGATCCATTTTCTATAATAATTTTAGTAGTGCTTCCAAATCTTTTAGTATTAACTTTTGGTGATTTATTTTTTCATTAAAAAACCTTTGGTGATTTAGACTTGAAGCATGGCAGTTCAAGTTAACTGCACGTTAAGAGTTTCTACCTTGAATACTACATAATCTCAAAATGTAGTATGTATGTTACTGTCTTATGACAGGATATTAACTAGGATTTGTTAAACAAGCTAGCTACACTATATCTGGGGTTGTTAATGCAGGTTTCCCATTAGTAGGTCTCTATTCTTTTTTTTTTTTTTTTTTAAAAACTAAGCTTAGTAGGCATTTGTACATACATTGTTATTTGTAAATCAGTATTTTACAACTTCTGTTTTTTTCTTCAAATGTCAACCAAATGATGTGGCTATCTTTGTGCCAGGATCGAGGTGTTTCGGCAATCAGTTTCCATATCCTGATTCATTTAAAATGTTATCCTACTTAGCTATGCCTTTTGCATTAGAATTCTCCTATTCTGAACATGAGGCTTTTGTGCATTTTTTTGCCTTGCAGACAAATACCAGTGCTGCTACCTCACTTGGAACTTATTTCTTACCTCAAATTACTCTCATCTTCTTGGACATGCTCAATGTTTATAGGTATTGTATCATACTTTCTTTTTCTTTATTTGATCTTTGTTTTCTAAATATTTAGATGTCTCGTTGTTATAACTTGATTGCATGTATATGGGACTTAGGTGGTCACTGATGCCATTATTATTCCCATTTTTCAACAGCTATTGGGCTTTTGTGATTTTTAGTTGCGAACTTTTGCTATTGCAGAATGTACAGTGAACTCATATCTACAAGCATCGCACAAGGAGGGCCCTTTGCCTCAAGGACATCCATTGTGAAACTCTTGCGGTAAGTTCCATTTTTCATTTTCTTTTTGCTTGCCAGTTTAAGATGCATCTATTTTACACATTGTGATGTGTGGCAGCTCGGTGAAAAGGGAAACTTTAAAGCTTATTGAAACATTTTTGGACAAGGCAGAGGATCAACCACACATTGGGAAACAATTTGTGCCACCAATGATGGACCCAGTTTTAGGCGACTATGCAAGGAATGTGCCTGATGCTAGGGAATCTGAAGTTCTCTCTCTCTTCGCTACAATCATAAACAAGTAAGCCCCGCAAACCACCCAAAAAGGAAACACTTCCACTCAGCATGACTGAAATCATAAATTTTCTGCTGGAAAGATTAAGATGTCCAGGAATTTCTGTTATGCATCATTTTGTTTTCATTCTCATGTAGGGATGGTTACGGGGCGTGGCGGGGTAGGGCGGATTTAGAGCTATGCGGGTGCGGGGCAGGTGGGGCGGGTTGCGGGTTTAAAAAATCAATGAGGAAGTCGAAAAAATTAAATTTTTGTAATTAGTAAAAATCAAAGATATAATTTTTTTATATTAAACATCGACTTTAATTTTATTTTTTTCTAAAATTTAAACTAGATGTGTCCCCGGTAAATTGTTAGTTGTTAAAATGTTAATTAAAAACTTTTAAATAACGATTAAGAAGCAATTGTTAAAATGTCAACTATAAATAGTTAATTAGTTGTTGAGACGTTAATTAGCGAAAAAAATAAATTCAATTAAAAAATAAAAGAACTTTAAAATTTAAGCTGGGTGGGCTTATGCGGGGCGGGTTGAAAATGAAAAAAGTCATCATGCGGGGCGGGGTGGGGCGGTTTAAAATATTTGCAGGTTGAGCTCAACCCGTCCCGCAGCTGCTCCATTGTCATCCCTATTCTCATAGTACACCTACATGTATATCTAACATTTTTCTTGTTAGGTATAAGGGTGCTATGATCGAGGATGTTCCTCGAATATTTGAAGCTGTTTTCCAGTGTACTCTGGAGGTTAGTTTTCGCACCCTTTTGCTGTGTTTACTTCTATTCTTTAGGTTAGTTGATTGTGTGGTAACTTTATATGTAGCCTCTTCTTCTATATTAAGTCATCCCAACATTACACCAACTTCGCCTCTGTTCAAACGTCACGCTTAGCATTATGTAACCCAAAAAATTCTTGCATATGCTACTTGTTTGGTAAAGGGCATTCCTATTTGTGCAATGCTGCATTCTTCCATCTTCTCAAGAAGATGTATTTGTTTTAGGCATTATTTTTGTGAGAATATTTACCATCCTCATTTTTTTTATTGAGAGTTCTTTACTCTGTTTCTTACATGCATTTGTATCTATCTTTGGAGTCTTTACATGCGTTTATCTCAAACTGTTTACGGGTAGTAAGGTTGGTTGTAACTTTGTATGCCCTATCCTGGGTGACAATAACAACAGACTGTAATATGCTTTAGAGATAAACATTTGGCGAGTTAAGCACTGTAATTTCACATGATCTATTTGATGGATTCATTTTATGTACAACAGATGATCACAAAAAACTTTGAAGATTATCCGGAGCATCGGCTGAAGTTCTTCTCATTACTTCGTGCTATTGCTACACATTGCTTTGATGCTTTAATACGGCTGTCGAGTGAGGTATGTATTTTTTCCTGATTTTTGTATAATGTATGGACCATCAATTCTAGTTTTCCTTCAGAGATCTATTTGGCTGTCATATTTATTTTGAATGTCTGGATGAGCTTATGATAGATTTCATATTCTCCCGATTTTTGATCAGCAATTAAAACTTGTCATGGATTCTATAATATGGGCATTTCGGCACACTGAGAGGAACATTGCTGAAACCGGGCTTAATCTTTTGCTGGCAATGCTGAAAAATTTTCAGGTTCTTTATTTTGTTAGCCATCAGATTGATTGTTCTACATATGTGGTGTTACGTGGTGGAGGTCTAACAGTTTCTTCTCTCATGCAGAATTCTGAGTTTGCTAACCAGTTTTATAGGACTTACTATTTGACGATC
>DF358774.1:33485-53304 GCA_000787875.1 Solanum virginianum | reverse complement strand
CGATGCCCCTATTAGGAGGTGCGAGAGGTTGGTTTTAGGAGCTACACAGAGAGGTAGAGCTAGACCGAAGAAGTGCTGGGGGAGGTGATTAGACATGATATGGCGAAACTTAGTCTCGCTGAGGACATGACCCTAGATAGAAAGAAGTGGAGGTCGCAAATTAGAATAGAAGGATAATTGGTTAGTAGGGTTAGGTGGTTTCCTAGTAGGGGGCCTAATATGATTGAGTAATAGTGTTTTTTTCTAGCATGATTTGTCATTAATTTGTTGTTTATGTGTTAATTATATCATATTTTCGTATTGTCATGTGCTTTCTTTTACTTTTGGTCATATCTAGTCCTTTTTGTATATGGGTTTTGTGATGAGGGTTCCCATGAAACAACCTCTCTACTTAGGTAGTGGTAAGGTCTGCGTACATTCTACCCTCCCCAAACCCCACTTGTGGGATTTCACTGGGTATGTTGTTGTTGTTGTTGTTGGATCCATGACCAAACTATTTAACTTCTTACCCACTTACCCTTTTTTATTTTGCCCTGACGTTATGCTATCATTAGCCTAAATACTATGAAATATACATTAAAGTTACAAAATTGTTTATTAAACTCTAAATTAGTAGAAAATGTATTCTTGTGATACTCCGTCAATATATTGATATCTTATCGGTATCATATAATTTCAAGTTCTTTTTTAATAAATAAAATAATTAAGAAATGATTATCAAAATTACAAACTTATTTATTAAATTCTAAATTAGTAGAAAATATAGTCTTTATGATACTCTATCGGTATATTGATACCATATCGATATCATATAGGACTGAGCTTAATCCTCTGTGATATCCTATTGGTATATGTATACCCTATTGGTATATCATACAAGGGGGTGCTAACGTCAGCATGCAACAACATATCCAGTGAAATTCCTTAAGTGGGATCTGGAGAGGGTAGAATGCACGTCAATGCGCGAATTTTAATATTAGGAGGAGAATTTTAGTAGTATGAGGATATAAAATGTAAAAGGGTATATGAATGTAAATAGTTTATTTTGAGGGAGCACAAATTCAATTTTCCCAAAAAATTATGCTAGACAATTGTAGCAAAACATTACTCCTAAGAAATGCAACAAAGTTTAAATATAGACCAAAAATAGCACTCTCTCCTTTTTCATCTTAGTTTGATCATTTATTTTTACACGCATGTTTCAAATGTGTCTCTCTATTTCTATGAAGTAGTGGTAAGGTCTGCGTACATTCTATCCTCCCCAGACCCCACTTGTGAGATTTCACTGGATATGCTGTTATTGTTATTGCATGTTTCAAATGTGTCTCTCTATTTCTATGAAGTAGTGGTAAGGTCTGCGTACATTCTATCCTCCCCAGACCCCACTTGTGAGATTTCACTGGATATGCTGTTATTGTTATTGCATGTTTCAAATGTGGCAAGTCCTGTCACCATGCCAAGGAAGGTAGAAGCAGTGGTGCTAGATCCCAAGGCTAAGGTGGACAACATCAAGGAGCTCTAAGGGCTAGGTTCTATGTTTTGCATGCCCGCCAAGAGGTGAAAGACACTTTAGACATGGTTACTAGTCTGTTGAAAATTTATGATTTTAATGCATACGACGCTATTGGATCTGGGGGCCAATTTGTCATTTGTAACTTCATTTCTCGTAAATAGATTCCATGTATGCATTGAAGTATCATAAATAAGAGGATAATTTTACTAATTCACCCCTTAATAGTTTTTTTTTAAAACTTTACAAATAAGTGTGAGCACTTTAAAAAAAAATTAACTCAAGGATAATATGAAAAAAATCAATTAATACTTTTTTGATTTAATAAAATGATCAACTGATATGAAATAACTATTTTTAACTCATCGACCAATTAATATGAGATAAAAAAGTAATAATTTAAAAATATACTTGCACATATGAGTTTAGGCTGTTTCTCCCCAAAACCCAATTATCATCAAACGTAAACAAACAAAATTCGTTAAATATCCGACAAAGATAAAAATGTTCACTTTTGACAAAGATAAAACTGCTCAAAGCATATTTAAGGGTCATTTTTGTCATTTATATTTCTTTCTTTCTTTCTTTTTTTTTTCTCTGAAAAATTAAAGTCTTTATTAAAAGTAAACCCAAAAATCTGCCGAGCGGGAAAAGGTTTTAAATGACCATATGGTATTTCAAAACGCAAAATCCCATCTCTCTCTCTTTCTAAATTCTAACGTTCCCATTTCTTCCCCAAATCCATTGTTCCCCTTTTTGAATTTCACACGCCACATTTTGCAGGATTTCATCAATTAAGGTAAAAATTCTCTACTTCTTATCAGTTATTGTTAGTAGAGATTAGAAATTGTTACTTAGATTAGTAATTGATTTGCATACGAAGCCCTATGTTTTGACTCAAACCGTCAGTTCCGATGCATTTTGATCTGAATAAGTATCCGTATTTAGTCGAAGCTAAACAAGAAGTAGCTGCTTGTTTGCAGTAATTATGTGGGTTTTTGATTTTTGAAATTTCTGCTAGAATTATATATTTGTCCTTTTTTTTTTTAAAAGAATTGTTTCCCCCCAGAAAATTCTATCTAGTTTTGAAGATGGGCGTGGAGAACTACCATGTGATAGAGCTTGTAGGCGAGGGCTCTTTTGGGAAGGTGTACAAAGGGAGGCGAAAGTATACTGGCCAGGTACATTTTATCTTAGTACTTTGTGTTTTTGCAGCTCATTTGATTTTTTTCTTCTTAATTTTAAAGATTACTACTTTCAGACTGTTGCAATGAAGTTTATTCCAAAACATGGGAAAAGTGAGAAAGACATTCACAACTTAAGGCAGGAAATCGAGGTATACTTGCTGCTACCTTTTACCTTTTGGGTGTTTCTGCTTGTGAAAAATGCAGCTAGGTCTACATAATGTGGTTCAAGAAACATTTTCTTGGATTCTTTGGAATCAGGATGATTATGCTTGCTCTGTGATCTTAAGTTTTAATCTCTCTCAATGGAGTTTGTGCAAGATATTACTGTTTCATCAAAATTTTGCTGTTTGTTGAAGCTCTCTACTGTGCTGTCTCTATTTTCTCATGGAGGTTATACAAATGGTGCAGATCCTAAGAAAGTTGAAGCATGAAAATATTATAGAGATGCTTGATTCTTTTGAAAGCCCACAAGAATTTTGTGTCGTTACAGAATTTGCTCAAGTAATTGGTCTCCTCTCTCTATTTCTCTCTCCGTCAAATGTTAGGGCACATGCCAATTGCATTTCCTCCATGTTATATTCATAGAGACATATTGAATTTCTATTGCCTAGTAACAGGGCAGCATCACAGACTAATGAAAACTTTCATATCCAGGGTGAGCTGTTTGAAATTCTTGAAGATGACAAATGCCTTCCTGAGGAACAAGTCCAAGCAATTGCAAAGCAATTGGTGATCTGCAAAAAAATTCAATTTCTTTTAATATTTACACTACATTTTTCCTTCAACTATTAATCTGCAGAGGAATTCCATCACGATCCCACATTTATGTCTTTTTATTTATTTAACTGTATTTTTATGGTCATTGTCAGGTAAGAGCATTGCATTATTTACACTCAAATCGTATAATACACCGTGACATGAAACCGCAAAATATTCTCATTGGTGCTGGATCTATAGTCAAGGTTAGTTAGTCTGAATGTTATGACTAATTTGTATTGTGGACCAATAGTTTCATGGATTTTTGTAATATAATTACATGAAACACAATTCAAACATTTTTCTCATGGAAGTTATTCTAGTTATGCTCTTTGTTAGCCAGTTCGTGTAATATGGTTTTGCCCATTCAAAATGTTGTGATTTCATGTCAAACTGCAGTCAGTGGTTCCTTCTTTTTGGTTTATGATTGTATGTGATGTCTTTCCAAACATGCTTAGAAATTAAGTTATAGTAGGATAAGCGTAAAACTCAAACAAAAGAAAACCGTACGAGTTCTATTTGTTCTTTCTTCACCATCAGTTCCTTTCTGAGTATATTTTGATATCATTCAGTTCAACTGGTACCAGTGGCAGAATGATTGCACTGTAGAACAATTGTAAGACTGGCAATGCAATTTGGACCAACATATCCACAAGATGAGTGAGGCAAAACTGTGTATTTAAGACGAATATGCAATCATTTAAGGTTAGAAATAATCACATCAGGCAAAAAGGTGCAATTAGTATAGATAGATGATGAAATAAGAGAAAGTTACTTGAAGTTTTGGTCATGTCCTATGTAGACCTTTAGATGCATCAGTCTATAGATGTGAAATTATGATAATAGAGCTAAAAGGGGATAGACATACCTAAAATCACATGGGAAGGTGTTGTCGTGAAAAATAAACAATTCCTTGAATCGACATAGCCTTAGAAAAAAATAGAGCAACAGGGAAGAAAAAGATCCATAGAGGCGATATCGTCAAGTTGGGATTAAGGTTTATTCATGTTGATTTCCTTACTTCAGGTCCAGTTCATTTGGAGTCTTCTAGAGATTTGTATGCTAGTGAAAAATGTTGAGATTTCCTTGCTTTAGGTCCAGTTATTGAGCATTGCATCTAGATGCATCAAAATTGCGTGACAAGAATAGTTAGGGTATCTACAGATTATTATAGCCGATCCCAACTGATTTAAGCATAGTTCTATTGTTGTAGGTCTTCATGCATTCAACTTGCGAAAACTTGCGATGATACTGGAAATGTATTATAGCTAGTTTATCTTCATTTTTTATGTGAATGATATGCCAGTGTATAACGTGGTGCTTGTTGTACTCTGCATCCAGCAGCAAAGATGTAACCTATCTTCTCATGTCTCTTCTATTTTTTCTTTTTTATTTAACAGCTTTGTGACTTTGGTTTTGCACGAGCCATGTCCACAAACACAGTAGTTCTACGATCCATAAAAGGTGAATTTCACTTAAGTCATAGTAGGATTGCTTTGTTTTCCCCAGTCAATAAATGGATATCAAGTGGTTGATACAAACTATTGTTGGTCTACTATGCTCCTAATCCTCAGTTCTCTTTCCATTTTCTTAGGTACACCATTGTATATGGCTCCAGAATTGGTACGAGAACAACCATACAACCACACTGCTGATTTGTGGTCTCTTGGTGTTATTTTGTATGTGATATCTACTTTAGGAATGTTTTCAGTGTTTTGAATAACTTAAAAAAGATTTTTTGTGTTAATTGGAAACAAATTGCCTTCTAGATGGACGGAAGGTTGACATCTTTCTTAGATGAAATGATCTCCTTTGTTTTTTTTTTCAAAAAGAACAAAATTTACAGCTAGGAGGCATTAATAATTACAACCTTTACAGCTAAAGCACTAATCTCTTGTTATTAATAGCTTACCTTCTTCTGCAATGCATTTTCTCCTAATGAATTCCCCTTTTTTGCAGATATGAGCTGTTTGTTGGTCAGCCTCCATTTTACACTAATTCAGTTTATGCTCTTGTTCGTCACATCATCAAGGTAACCAAGATTACTCTTGAACAGAGTTTGGATATACAGCTGTGGTTGATCAGACCTCTAACTTGTAAACACACTTATGCTCAGGACCCAGTTAAGTATCCAGACAATATGAGCTCAACCTTCAAGAGTTTTCTGAAGGGCCTGCTTAATAAGGTTTCCCTCTATAAAACTAAAGCCCTTACACTCCTGTATTTTTAGCTTCCTACTTTTGATCTAGTGATCAATTCTGTGAATCAGGTACCGCAGAATAGACTTACTTGGCCTGCACTTCTTGATCATCCATTTGTTCATGAAACATTGGAGGATGTGGAAGCCAGGGTAACTACAGATATTGAAAAGCAAGCTACTGATTTTGAATCTTTCATTTGTTCTTTTATTAATGGAACAATTTATCAAAACAACAGGAGATTCGAGCTGCAGCAGCTACTACAAAGGGATCTGATGCAACTTGGAGGGGGAAAGGAGATATTCAATCAACTCAGCTGAATGTTGCAAACCCCGAAAGTAAGACTTTATTCACGTATCAACATGCACGTCTAATTTTGCTAATTCATCTATCTCAAGGGATATTTGTGAGAAATATTGAAGAAAAATATTATTGAATTTGATACTGCATTATTACTAGAGACTTATTTATAGACACTACAATGTAATCTGTTACTAAGTGGGATACTACATACTATTCCTATTTCAATTTTAAGTAGGATTAACCCCCCCCCCCCCCAAGCTGATGCATACAAATCATAAACACCTAACTTGTTACAAATATAATTAATACGAGGACTAGTAAGGGGATTGGTGAAAATATCAGCAAGCTAATCACTTGACTTCAAAAATTTTGTAATAATATCTACTGAGAGTATATTTTATTTGACAAAGTGACAATCAAATCTCAGTGTGTGTAGTCCTTTCATGAAGCACTGGATTTGGGGAGATAATGCAATATGTAGGGTTGCTTTATTCTTTATTATCACACACAAGTTCCAGTTGATCAATTTTGCCAAATTTTAGTTCCCTCAACAACTGTTTGATCCAAACTAGCTCACAAGTTGCTACAAGCATTGCTCAATATCCTGCTTTTGCACTAGATCAAGCAACCATGCTCTGTTTCTTACTCTTCCACTGAATTACCTAATACTAACATATAATATTCGGATGTAGAACGTTTATCAGAGGGTGATCTTGCCCAATTGACATCTATATATCCCATGATATGCTCATGGCCTTGATATTTGACGAGTAGTCCTTTTTCAAGAGCTGACTTTATATATCGCATAATATGAACAACTGCATCCCAATGACTATCACAAGGGAAAGTCATAAACCTCACAGGAAAAGAGATGTCAAGTCTAGTCATTGTGAGATAATTTAACTTTACCGCCAGCTGTCTATACCTTTTGGGATTACTGAGTGGCTCCCCTGTCCTAGAACTAGTTCAACATTCAAATTCACAGGAGTGTCAATGGATCTATATCCCCTTATTCCTATCTCCTCAAGAATGTCTAAGGCATACTTGGATTGAGAAATAACAATACCTGATCAAGACTGAGCAAACTCAATACCTAGAAAATACTTTAGTCTGCCAAGGTCTTTAGTTTGGAAATGCTTAAAGAGATGTTGCTTCAAACTAGTGACACCATCTTGATCACTATCAGTGATATATCATCAATATAGACAACCAAATAAATACACAGTTTTGGTGCAGAATGTCGATAAAATACAAAGTGATGCTTTATTTTCATTCTTAATGGTGTCTCCGAGACTCATAGCATCCAACACCCATGAAGGGTTGTTCTTGCCCAAACTATGAACGGCAACAAACTCAAGTTTCATAAAATATTAAAAAGAATAAAAATAAATAATACCTTAGCCTTCAAACTTAATCTCCTCTCTTTAAGACGGTAGAGCCTTGTGTTGATAACGTGTTATGAAACTATATAAAACAATACAAATACTAAAGTGGCGAGAAAAGAAGACTTCTTGTTTCTTTTGAAGAATATTCAGATCTGTATTACAAGGAAGGAACCCTTTTATTTATAGTGAAAAGATTGACTTGGTCTCCAAGTAGGATTCCTAATCCAAAGGAATCTACATAATAGACATTCACTATAATACAAATATGTTTATAACAATTATTGAATTGTATATCACATTATTATATAGAGACTATATTTATAGATACTACAATATAATCCTTTACCAAGTATGATACTATTCCTATTCTAACTATATCATTACAGGTAAAAATCATATTCAAGCTGTAAGTGGAAATGGAAACACAGGGAACCTTCAGACTGAGGTAAATTTGAAGAGTCCGGACAAAGCAGTCAATGCTTCACCAGAGGAGTTCCCTGGTTTCTCACAGCCTGATGATATTGTACAGTCAGGTTAGTTGTGTTCTGATCTGTAGAATAGGTTAAACTTTCTACTTATGTGATCTTGCTGCAAAATCTTGGGGTTTCTATGAGCTGAGTGTAAATGCAATGCAATTGATATAACTGTTTTCAACATGGGCAACAAAGGAAGAACTTTGTTCTTTCATTACCTCTTTACCAATTGTAATTCAAGTAAAACATAGGACCTGTATATGGTTAATCTTTTCAGAAAAGAGTATATTGAATCCTGAACTTTGAAATAATTAGGTCAATATCTCATAGAAGAGTCAAACAATGACATATAAGGGATGTAAATGTAACTCGTCATGACATTCATTTAATTTTCTTTTTTAAATTGATTCAAAGATGGCTCTATAGTTACTCTCTTTGTTTCTGATCATGCAAGTAACTGAATATTTTCTTTTTCCGCACCACTATGAGACAAACGACCACCAACTGTTGGTTTTTCTTTGAGGTACAGCAGGTCCTATCAGTTACACTGTATCACTGACGCTAGCATTGGGTGTTTGCCTGTATGAAGGACAAACACAATGTTCAGCTTTTTGAAGAATTGTCTGTCGATGTTGTATGCAAGCAATACAGTATTTGTAATACTCTTACTTATCTGAATTTTAGATGCACAAATAATAACTCTTATCTTTCTCTGTTTGTTTCTTTAGCTCATCTTTCTTCGCTTCTTATGACATTTGCATTTCATCACAAGTTAATTCTCTCTCATGTTTCTACCTCTGTGGTAACTAATGATATCCCAGTCACATGTTTCTGGCTATTTTTGGTTTGTTTCAGAGAGGGGAGGATCAAATAATCTTTATCAATTCTCCTAAATCTCATTCAGTATTTTATAATATATATGTTCCTAGGTGAGATATCCATGATATATGTTGTCTTTTCAGGTTGTCAGGTTTTGGACCGGCTGGAAAGCAACTCCCGAACAGTTAAGGGTGCAAAAGTTATTGGCCAAGATAATGATGCATTATCAGATATTTTGGTTCCGCTAAGAAACTTATGCGATGAATCAAAAATTCCTAGCAGGTAAGAGAGTTTTGTATAAGAGATGTGTAGCATCTTATTTGATTAGACATAACATTGTATATTTTACGGAAAACTACACAAAATAGACCTAATGTGAAATTATTTACGCTTAATGGACCCATGGCCCAAGCTGGTTACCTTCTTATCCCACTTTTCCCTTTTTATTTTGCCCATGATGTCAACATCCTGTATGACATGTTTATGTTGCATGAAATAAGAGATGGGAGCTAATTTCCATTTATTAGTTAGTTTTCCAGAAGATAGTTGGCCAGTTCCAATTGACAGTTGATTAGTTCAAATGTTTGTTAGAGGAAGTTAGTTACAAGCAGTTAGGTGCAGTACTCGTGATAACAGAGTTAGTTAGAAGCTCAGCCCATTTGTTTCAATATATAGTTGTAATTCACTCTATTATAGCATGAATGAACAACAATCTTCTTCTTTTAGAATCTATCTCTCTTCTCTCAATCTATTTTTCTTTAGCTAATCTTCTCGAAGTTCATCTTCCTTAAATCAGTCACTTGATCCTCGAATCCCTTGTGATTCCTGCAATCAGGCAACAATTTAAGACTACAAGATTAAATGACATTTTGGTACATTATACATATCTTTAGTTTTCGATCGACATGATTTAAAAGTAATCTTTACTTTCTTAAATACTGTGTGAAGTCAAACCAAGACGAACAAATTAAAATGGAGAGAATACTTGTCGGTTTCTAGATTAATTGTTCACCTTGTTTTGTAATGTTCTTACTGTCTAATTTGCCTGCAATTGATAGAAGTTATGATATGGAGGATTCCTTCACCCTGCTACAATAATGCTACGAGAATTAATTCCATCTGCATTTTTCTGTACATAATTAAAGGAGAAAGATTAAAATTTCCAATTTTCAGAGGTTCTGATATTATGTATCACATATATTAGACGATCTCTTTAGGAATATTTATTACTCCTGTTTGACTTTTTGTATCATTTATCACGTCAAAGTTGGTAATATTTTATGGTTACAAGCACTTACATCTGGTTGAAGTAAGTAGGCACAAAACTCTGTTACTTTTGATATTACTAACCTGCTTGCTTCTTGCCCAGGGATCACGATTTTGTCATATTAAACCAATCACTTAGAATCCTTTCAAACTTGGTTGCAGCCGGTGCCATCAACTCAAGTGGGACTCTTGATCAAATTATCTGTGTACTTCTTGGTTTGACTTCTACAGTACTTAAAGTCAGGTCTTCTAATGCAGCTGAATTGCTGATGAAGGTACTTTTGTGAGAACAATACTCATTCACTAAACCAAATTTTAAAAGGAAGAAGTTTGCCCTGATATGGGTTTCTGTCCTTGTGAACTCTAATTACACATCTTTTCCATGAGTTCAATGATATGGGTAAACTCTCAAACTTTGCAGCTTCATTCTTGTCCAAACTTAAGTGTGAGAAACTAAGAAGAAAAAAAGAGCCATGACTAATATGCATTTTGAATAACTTATATCCTTCAACACAATTTTCACTAATATTAATGATCTTGTTTTGCTTAAAAATTTGCGAATAATTGGTCTCACTGTTTTGCAGAGTTTTTCAATCACCAAAAAAATGTTAGATATATGTGGAGGTGCTATTAGTAGCTCATGTTTAGGGCATTGGAGAACTCTTCTTGAGTTGTACTCACAGGTTAGATTTTCAAACATGAAAACTATGCACTTATGCCAACTTGTATATTTGTTTTGAACTGTTATGTACAAATGTACAGGTCATAAATAATCTGGATGATGCTTCTGGTCGTGTTTTGTCCGAGTCAACTGGTTGCATTGCAGCTATGTTGTTTCGAGTGGCTCAGGGACTTAAAGTACCATCTTCTCCACCAACCCTAATAGGAACTCTGAAAGAGCTTCTAGACCATGCTAGCAGTTCTGGCTTAGCAGACCTTTTGATTTTGTGCTTAGCTACATCAGGGTCAGGTTCCTCAAATTTACTGCGAGCTGCTGCTGAAGCCTGCAGAGCTCTTTGGTTGTTGGTGGATGCATTTGAACTTCTTTCTCTTAGAGAAAATAGATACCATTTTCCAATTAGCTCTTTGCGAAGTCCTTCTTTACATCGACTTGACATCAGGGACCATGAACGATGTCCATTACTTGGAGGAGATTCAACAAAAATTATTGATGCCTTGACAAAGGCATTTCTAAGGTCCAAAGCTATACAACTTGCTGTTTACTATTGTCTGCATCAGCGTCTTGAGGCTTCTATCTGTGGTGGAGTACAGGTGTATATCTCTTTGCTGTCATTTACTATGTTTTACTGGTACTTGCTATAAGATTTCAGTTCTTGGACTTTTATGGATGTATGAAGCAAGGTAACTTGGATCTTTTATTTTCTCTGTTTCTCTCCCTCAGTTTCATTTACAGATAGTAGATATCTGTTTCTAAGCTAACATTTACCATCTCTAGTCTATTAATTTCACTGATAAATGTTCTAGAACAATTATTAACTGACATATGAAAGGTTCTGCGCTATTACTGTTACTGTTACTGTTATTATTATTATTATTATTATTATTATTATTATTATTATTATTATTATTATTATTATTATTATTATTATTATTATTATTATTATTATATCCTTGAGCCATTGGCCAATGGATCTATTTGGTGGACCTGGTCTTGCATAGTTAGTTGCTCAAATACTTTTGTTCCCACTTATAGCAAGTGGATGCAGTAAAGCAAGACTTTTCTCTCCTTCATTTCTTCTAGGCACGACCCTCTGGTAAATGTAACATGAGAAGGAAGAATAATGCATGTCAAATTAGCAGGACAAGGTCTGTTGAGCTTGAAGCGAAAATCAAAAAGTGAAGTGGGTGCTTTTTTGAAGTGAAGCACACAATTCATGACACTGAAGTACCAAACATATATGAATTTGTGCTATGACTGTCAAACTACAATAAATATAACTGATATATAGTAATGATGATGTTAATCCAATTCTTCAAAGTTGATATTCAAAAAACCAACCAGTTTTCATTAGGTTCACTCTGTGCACACTTCCATGAAGCGATACCTCCTTGATTCACTTTGCTGCTTTGGTTTAAACAATGAAGCAATGACTTCTGATGACACTGACACCAGTCTTTAAAGAAACATCTAATTGGTCTATTGTATCTCATTGTGGAAACTTATTCTGTTCTGTTTTTTCACTTAAAAGTGCACCATGAAGTACGTTAGATTTTATGGATGGTGAGTGAAAGTAGCTTATATTGTGCATCTTTAGTCTAGTCACATGTCAAAATTATTAACTAATGCTTTTTTCCTTCAGCTTGTTCTGAGGTGTTGCTTGCATAGTGGAATTGTTGCCACTATCTTGTGTGGTCTGCCTAGTTCTCTTCCTGTCACTACAGTCGTGAGTGGTGGAGGAGACGGCACAATAGTTTCCGAGCTTTTCTCTGTACTATCATCAGCTAAGAAATCATGTGGAGGAGAAGCAAACACCTTGGTTCTGCACTTAAGCCTTCTTCTTGCCACCATCGCGCAATGTCTAAAGTCATCAGGAAGGAATTCTGCCTTGTTCATGTTAACCACATCTTCAAGAAAGCAGCTCACTCGGCTCTCTGATCTTGCACATTATTTCTCTGCTGATGTGCAGTCATTATGCCAACCTCATTCTGCATCTGCAATGCTAGCTCTAGCATCCATTCTGGATCTTGAAACTGGCTGCACAGTTGAAACTACCATTCTTGACATAGCTGTGCCGATGATCCCTAGGACTGCCAAGCTATGTGAATACCTTAGGAATCCTGTTAATGAACAAGATGGAATAAGTATGTTTTGTGGAATGCTTTCACATTGGCATGGCCTAAGAGATGGTTCTATTGGGTTATTGGACATACGACTGAAGAAGGAGGGACCATTGGCTGTGCAACACTCCTGTGCAAGCGGTATTCCGCAGCTTCTTATTGATTTGTTATCAGGCAAAATTTCAGAGGCCTCTTCTGAAGAATCCAATTTTTCGAAAGATCATATTGAGCTATCACCAATCGGGGTTCCATGGAGCATTTCATTGCTTTGTCAATGCCTTACTGGGGGAGTGTCCACTTTTCGTCATATATTGCTGAAGGCAGAGCATGTCAAGGTCATATCAGGTTTGATATTAGATATGCATCTTAAGCTAGTCAAATCTTGGAGTGGACCTGGTGGTGGGGTGGATGGAGTTAGGGATACAGTAAACAGAGTAATAGATCTTTTGGCATTTCCTTTTGTGGCTGTACAGAATGGTCTGGGTTTGCCATCTGCTACTGCTTCAGTGAATAGTGGATTTCTCCTTAACGTTGGTTCACCTGGTGGAAGAGTTTGTCCTGAAGACAAGGACATGGTGAAAGCAATTGAAGCACATTTGGGAAAGTATACTCAAATCCTATTGGAGGTATGATTTTGCATCTTCCCTTCAAATAAGTTTATTTGAAATATTGTGTACTTCAAGGATTAGGTTCTGAGTGCAGTTTACGGTTTGTTGGCCAAATTTCTTAATAGATAATCATGGAAAGTGTAAGCATGAAAGATGACAAGTACAAACCATTGAGCTAAGCAAATTGCAAGTTGGGCATTATGCTAACTAGGAGTCGTCATATGTGTCATCAGTGTATGATTCTCCATATAGTTTTTAAGCTTTGAATAACCAAGTCTGTATTGCGAGACACATTTCTTAGACTGTTCAACTGCATGGATGGCATATATGGTCCTCTGTACTTCACCTTTTGTCACCTTTTGTCCTCTCTATAGGAAAATTAATGAGATAACACATCCTCGTTTAACACTGATGGCAAGTGACTTTGGATTGGATAACCCATGATAGATATATGCTTTGTGCTTGCAGGTAGGGGTTCCATGCATTATTCTTCGGTGTTTGGAACACATGGAATCCAGAGATAAAGCCAGACCTGTTGCATTTCTTGCCAAAATGACAGCTCACCGACCTCTTGCTGTTCAACTATTGGGTAATGGATTGTTGGATCCTAGAAGAATGAAGTCTTTACTGGATGGTTCATGCCCTGGAGTAGTTCTGGATGTTCTTATGATTGTTTCAGATTTAGCTCGCATGGATGAGGTCAATTCTTAACTGCACGTACTCTCTTAGTTGATAATGTCATTGGCTGTCTTACTGCCTGTTTAATTTCTTGTCTGATGTATCCTTGATTATTATTTAAATGTTCTTGATACCTCTTCTACTATTCATGATTTCTTTTTACTACAATATGTGGAAAATAAGAATGTTTGATCTTTGAAGTTGAGTTTGTATGGTCATAGTTAACTAAATTTGTCAAACGTAAGTTTGAGTCTGGGTATTCATTTGAAGTGATTTTAATTGGTATATTGTTTATTTTGTGTTTAAATCTGTTTTTTATATCAGATGTGATATCATAGTCCAGTCATGAATTTGTCTCAAATCTTGCTCACGGGAAGATGTCATATGTTTGTTTTGTTATTAAAGGGGAGTACCTTGTAAATAGTGTAACATGCAAAGCATAATTCTATGTTGTGGATTCATTTATTGATACTTATTCAACACAGATGTGTGTAATCATTGAAGGGCTTGATTTCATCACATACTTTTCCTAACTATCCGACGCTGGTTATAACTGTCATATGCATCCAGGCCTTCTACGAATACATTGATGGGGCAGCTATCTTGGAGTTTCTGAAGGGCTTCCTAGCTGATAAAGATCCTAATGTGCGTGCCAAAACATGCAGTGCCATAGGAAATATGTGTCGTCACAGCTCCTATTTCTATGCATCGCTGGTAATCTTCCTGAAGAACCTCTCTGGTTTCATATAAATCTAGTGAACCAAACTGATCTTTCTTTTGTAGTTTTGACCTTACTTTCTTTTGAGGTTTTGCAGTTCTAGAATTTATCCTCTTCAATATAATTCTCTTCGAACTCATAATTATTTTTTTCCTGATCTTGTAGGCAAAACGCGGTATCATTAGTCTTCTTATTGACCGATGTGCTGATTCTGACAAAAGAACGCGGAAGTTTGCTTGCTTTGCTGTAAACCTTTTGTTTGCTTTCTAACTGTTTGATGGAATGAAATTACTTTTTAATCTCAATCAAACCATAGTTATAAATGGTTAGCTGAGGAAAATTTTTCTCCATTTGTAGATCGGCAATGCTGCCTATCATAATGAGCTGTTGTATGATGAGCTCAGGAGATCCATTCCTCAGCTCTCATATCTGCTACTTTCAGCAGAGGAAGACAAAACTAAGGCCAATGCTGCAGGGGCACTGAGTAACCTTGTCCGCAACTCCAACAAGCTTTGTGAAGATATTGTCTCTAAAGGAGCCATGCAGGTTTTTCATGCCCCCATCATGTTTTGCCTTCATAATTCCTTATTTGCTCAGCAAACTAAACCTAATGGTTCTTTTTTATTTTGCAAAGATATGGTTTCTAAACCAGAATGTTTTGATGTTAAGTCACTAATTTTTACTAGCTTTGAGTGCCTGGATGGAGATGCCTTGATGCATGTTGTATCTTAATAGAGAATGCTAAATGTGTTCAGCAAACTCCCCTTACCGATGTTGATGGTGCTTTTTTCAGGCATTACTCAAGCTGGTGACAGATTGTTCCGTTGTAGCTCTTAGCCCCAGTAGAAAAGATACAGTAAATGAGTCACCTTTAAAGATAGCATTATTTTCCCTGGCGAAGATGTGTGCTCATCCACCTTGCAGACAGTTCCTCCGCACATCCGAGCTATTTCCAGTGATTAGACAGCTTCAGCAGTCACCAGAATCAACGATAGCTAATTATGCCTCTGTAATTGTCAAAAAAGTTGCAGAAAATAATTAGCATTGATCTGCTCAAAATATACAAGCCGCTGAACTGAAGCTCATTTCTCATGTGCCGCGAAAAGGTTGATCCACCCTCAGCTTATCATGCATTGCTTTTGTTCAGTTGAAGCAACGTAAAATGTCTTGAGGTTTCATAAGTATACATGTAACTACTAGCTTTCTAAACTTGTCCCAGATGTCTCGAAATTTGTAATCACCCTTACAAGCTAGAAATTTTTTTGGCAGCTGCTCCATTCTTGTCTTTCACGGTTATGTCTTATTCAGTATGATATAATGCTAACATGGTGGCAAAGCTCTGGATATCCTTTCTTTTGCTTACATTGATCCCTTTATAGTAAACCCACAAGAAACACTGAAGATGGCTGATTTCTTTAGATTAAAGATAGCTGCTCCATTAGCTCCCTTGTTAAAGGCTCAATACTTCAAATTGATTGATTTAAAAACAGCTGCTCCATTACCTCCCCTGTTACGGGCTCAATGCTTCAAGTTGATTGGTGATGCACAACTTGAAGAGCCCAAGGCTATATAAACCCCACCTTAGCCTATTTCTATACTAAGAATGGACCATAACAAATCAACATCAGCCTATTTCTATGCTTCCAAGTTCCAATGTACAATAACAAAGCACTATGCTTTGATATCACCATCGATAAACCTAGAGAACAACATAGCCTGAAATTAGAGAACAACATAGCCAGAGAATTTCACGGACCTTACCACTACCTCATAAATATGAACCTCAAAAAGCTGATCTGTCCCCATCATATCAATGTGCAAATTAGCTGTCACGCTAACTTCTCTCAAGTCCATCATTTATTACTTCTCATGGAACACAGCATATTATAAGAATTTGCCCAGCATTTTATATTATTTATACTTCAGATTAGAAAGCATAAAAATATTTTACTAGAATTGTAGGGCTTTACCCCGAGGGGTGCCCTTCCAAAAATTCTCGACGGCCCAGGCAGAACCCAGGCCGAAGAGGGGGTTTGGAAATAGTTTTCAACCAGCAATAGACGCGCCTCGGTTAGAACCTCACTAGCTGCGTCATTGCCCCAAGCGCAAAGATACTTATTATTGGTTATGGGCCTTGGCTTATATAGCCTTCACTTCCTCCACTTTCTAATACAATGTCGATATGGGACCAAATTTAGTAACATACTAATACTTTTCATTTCCACTGCCTTCGCTTTTTATAGTCTTCTCTAAGATCCGCTTTCTCACTTATTTTCGATATGGGACGCTCTCACCAAAACTTTGACACTGACCAATAGAAATGGACTTTATGAAGTTTGCACCATGTTTTACCATATATATGAAATTATCTTCTGTAGGAATCATTTTTCCAAAAGTTAGAAAGGCGTGCATATCGAGTTCGTTCGACCTTGGACTGACTGACATATAGTGCGATTCATCAAATATATTGGGTCATATAGTATCGAGATATTGCCAAAAAAGATAAATTGAATCATCAAAAATTTGGAACGTGAAGTGCAATTACATTCATTTTTTATCCCTTTCCTGGACGCTTTACAAAGTGAGGCTTTCTACTTTCTAGCGTGAATCCAGAAGATGGATGCTAGACACAATGGATGAAAAAAAAAAAAAAAAAAAAAAAAAAAAAAAAAGAACAATATTTTGAGATTCATTTATGTGACACCATTTGACTTGATACAAAATTTAAGATAGTTAAAAAGACTATTGAAATATGTAGTCTAAACAAACCTTAAATTTTTTTCTAGTTATAGAAAAGGAACATTTATGTGTCATATAAACTGGGACAATAAATTTCATTTACTTTGAATATGATCTCAAATTGCAATTAGATACCACTAAGTAGCCATCTTTAGACGGTTAGCTGCCAGATAGATATGTTTAAGAGGATATTAGAGTTTATACTACAATATACCCAGTGAAATTCCACAAAGTAGGGTTTAAGGAGGATATATAGAGTATACGCAGACTTTATCACTATCTCACAAAGATAGAAAAGTTGTTTCCGAAGATATTAGAGTTTATACTATTGGGTATAAATGCTAAAACCATTTGCTTTGAAGTCAAACTAATCATGGACAAATCTGTATTGATTTGTGCTACGTTTGACATGAAATACAAACTTATACGATCATTTTTAATCAATCTCTATATAATTTTATATGATTAAATTCGAATAACTTATGCAGAGTATATTTAATTTCATCAGACATATTAAAACATCCCATATGTTATTAATATGAATTTGGTTAAAACATATCCTCGTCTTCTTTGATGCAAATTGAAACAAAAAGGGGTACTTAATTAATTTATCATGCTATTAGGTATACTTAATTATCAAGAGCCTGTTTGGATTAATCAAGTGAACATGACTTATTAAGTGCTTAAAAAACGGTTTGTTGGTGATTGATATCAATTTTATATATAAAATAGTTATGTATTTGGTTATAACTACTAAAATTAGTAAGAGACAATTAATGTAGTTGATAAGGAAATGTTTAATAAATGTTTTTTTTTCCCATTAAATTAGTACCATGTCCTTGAATTTATACACAAAATTACAATTTAAAAGTATATATACAATGAAAATGATGTAAATGGATTGGAGAGCGAATTGGTAGTACTACATTGGGAAATCACAAAGATACGTTAAGAATTAGAAAAGATATTAGGAATAAAGTAGTAAAAATTACAAGCGGAGGCAAAAAAATTATAAAGTCTAGCATAGTCGTACATCTCCTTTTAAATGAACTCTCATGCTTAGGATTCAAATCTCATTTAAAATATTATTTTTTAGTTTCTCTTAATTATTCATTTTTATTTAATTTCGGCTTTGGAAAATCCAGTCCAATATTTCACTTTTAAAGTAATGAAATAATATTAGACTATGTATTACTATTTCCTTTGAAAATTGTATTTTGTTGGTTTATTCACATATTTATACTTTTATATTTCGAACCCCTGAGTTGAAATCCTAGATTCGCCACTGGCTGAAAATCATAAGTTGGAAGCACTCAACTTATCACTTCGGCTAATTTATACTTGTAATAACTATTTGTGTTTTTCAAACGCATAATACATAACTTAAAAATTATTATAATCTTGTAAATTTATTTAAATATGTAAACTTAAGCTCATGTTTGATCATACGCTTTGAAGTTGGAATTTGAAATGTGTTTGGACAAACTTTTGAAGTTTTATGAGTAAAGTACTGAAATTTAAAAATCTTACCAGTATTTAGAATCTTCAAAATACTTAATAATCAGATTTTTAAATTGTGATTAAATTTCATAGTCAAAGGGATATAACAATAATGACATATATATTGTAATCGCACAAATAAAATTTGGAAAGGATAGAGTATAAACAGACTTCAGTTGTACCTAATAAAGATCGAAAGGTTGTTACTGATGGGCCCTCGCTTTAAAAGAGAGTATATTCAAATAAATTGAAAAGAGGAAGGCAAAAGTAAGAGCAGTAACAATAACAAAATAAATCGAAAAGCAATAAAACATACAATGTAATAAATAATATAACAACAAAATAATATGAAATTCAAAGCACTAAATATACAAATGATACCCCAAGAATAAGAGCTTACAAGAATAATGCTAATAACACTGGTATAAAAGGATGTCCAAGCACGACCACTTTCCTTACATCGTAGAAAAGTAAAAAACACACAACCACCAACCAACATTCTATCCTAACCATAATGTTCAAATAGGAACAGACACTAGGTTCTTTCAAATTAGTCCAGCTCTTCGATTTCTTATTTTTAAAAAGTGATATTGAACCAAACTACTTCGGTTGGTTCATTTCTTTTTCAGGTTGAGTTCAATTTGATACTTCGATATTTATGAAGAATGACAATAATTAGAAGCAATAAATAATCTCTTTAATGAATTTAGAAGAAAATGTTAACCATATGTCGTCCAATCGAAAGACAATTAATGTAGAATTGTTTGATTTACTTAGATATAAAACTTTACCTATAAAGTATTAAACTCTACTCATAGAGCATTATTATGTTTAATGTGTTTGCCATGTGTGAAATTTCTTCTTTTTTAATTCCGTTTTC
>DF358774.1:6539-33406 GCA_000787875.1 Solanum virginianum | reverse complement strand
TTCAAATCGCAATCTCCTTAATTTAACTTAAAACTTATGTACACTTAATCACGTTAAACTTTAGACTTAAATATGCTTAAACTCAAAATTTAAATACTTTTAAACTCGACATTCAATTAATCACGCTACATTGCAATATATGGGAGTTTCCTCAAAGCTTCTCTATTGTCAGCGTTCGTCCAGGAAATCACATTCATTACTTATACTATCAAGCTATATCAAGTTCTATATGTGTAAGACTGGTACACATAAAACACGTGGATATGCCGCATCAATTATTCCATAAACCATCGTGAAATGAAATGGTATAATAGTCAATCCCTAGTGCAATATCATCATAATCAAATAAATATTTAAAGATGATTTTTTTACAGTTACCGTAAAAATCTATGACGAAACGCTCATGATCAAGGATATTTGAGATTTTTTGTTTATATGAGTTTTTTCAGTACTTCCATGTTGGGATTAGTTACTAGTTCTAATTTGATACAAATTAATATTTTTTGGGAATTGGTTGGGCTGTGTTCCTATCTATTAATAGGATTTTGGTTTACACGACCTGTTGCGGCAAATGCTTAAAATTTTGACAAAAAATGCCACGTGCTTCACTTTCACCCAGGCCTCTTTATGTTTCACAACGTGAGAAAATGGATTGGGCCCAGTTGACAAAGTTAGGCTAAATTGGGCCTAACATACGCGCCCCACGCGTTGCCATATTTGCAGAAACAATTTGTTCAGTTTACTTCCCAGACTGATAATCAGTGAGTCAAATACTGTATTCATTGATTTAGACTTGACTCAATCTTCTCCTTCATCAATTCACAAAGCCAGAATACAGATTCCGACTATTAATTCTTCCGATTCTTCAATTCCTAGGATGATCAATTTTTGGAGAAGCGAGTAGATATGAATTTTCCCCAATTTTGAATGGAAACCCTAACCCTAGATTTCAATTTTTCTATTAGATCTTCAGCTTGTGCTCTTCTTCAATTCCAGTTGTGTCTTTTCTTTTCCGGAGGGTGAGCGATCAAAGCCCCTTATAATCTTCGTCTGATTGTTGATTTTTTGTTGATTTGCATACAGGTAGGTGAGTTGGTGGCCCTAACTATTTATGGTTTGCATGAATTTGAAACGTGATTGAGATTATATTGGTTTAGGATTGTAGTACAGAATTGGGTTTGGCAAAAAAAATATGAAAAAGAGGAACCGATAAATTTTTAGCAGTTTATAGATTGTATAGGTAGTTGTTTAGGAATGGGAAGCTCAGAAACAGAAGGAGGAATGTTGGAATGCGATACTGGGAGTATTGTTTGGGTTCGAAGGCGAAATGGGTCATGGTGGCCTGGTAAAATATTGGGTACTAATGAGCTTTCTGCTTCTCATCTAATGTCTCCACGATCTGGAACTCCAGTCAAGCTTCTTGGCAGGGAAGATGCTAGTGTGTAAGTCCCTTTTTTGATGGTTTTTTTTCTTATTCTGAGGATTTTTAATTCTTTTTTTTGAAAAAAAATGACACCAGTATTTACTCAACTTAATTACTACATGTTGGTTGTTAAGAGACTTTTAATCGAAACAACTTTTGCATTACTATGGTTTTTATGACAAATATGGAGGCTTTATTGCGGAGAAATATAAGTTCACTGTAAAAGTTGTACTTAATCCTGTTATGTGAAGTAAATTCTGCCCCTAGGGCACTGGTCCAATGGCAGAGGTGGTACATTGGCATGTGAGGTAGGCACACTGTCGTGAATATTTAAGTGAGGAAGTTTAGAGGGCAAGATCATTATTCTCCAAGTATCAATGCGCAAAAAGATGAATTTATCAGTTGCCGAAAGAACCAAAAAAAAAAATAAGAAGATAGGTTAGTGATCCCCCCTCCCCTCGACTCTCCTTGTTGGACCCCTATTTAGTGTCTTGCCAAAGTATGAAACTTGTCGTATGGTACATTAGGTGAACATGAGTGGTATAACTAATTCTCTGGCATTGGTTTCATAGATTCTTGAGCTAGAATTTTCTAGGCTATCAATAACAGCTACACTACACACTGGATGGATTCAAATGCCAAATTCATTTCTAGCGGTTGAAGAAATTCCTTTTGCTTTGTGCAAACCGAAAGGAAATGTTGTACTTAGATTTTTGGTAGGGGAATGTCCTATGTTCATCTTCTGCTTAGATTGTGAATGGATCACATTTTTCTACAGTTTATATTCATAATAGTCCTTTTTATCATAATCTATTGATCGAGACTGAAGCATGCAAAGTTATTGTCTGATTGTAGCTTGACTGCTGAGGGGAAGGTTATTATAATGAAACTATGGAAGTTCTAAAGCTCCCACTCCCACACAATTGGGAGGAAAAGAAAATAGAGCATAAGAGGTAGAAAAGGCAAAGTCTACCTTGCTTGGAATTTGGAAAGTGAGAGCAGGCTTTACTACTGATTTAAAAGAAAGGGTGTGTGTGTGTGTTGGACTTTGCCTCAAACTTCTGAGCTAAGCTTGATGCTAGGGGAAAACTTACTTTTAAGTGGGAAAAAAACCTAAACATTCCGAGTTGTCATGGAGTTTTTACTTTGGAATTACATTTAATTTATTCAATGCAGAACTCTTTTTGATATTTGATTATCTTGCAATTTGTTTTATGTACGTGAATTTTTTACCCATGTAATAGACCAGGCATTTGGGCTTAATCTCCTTTTGTTCTCTCTAAGAGAAGAGTCTGCCTTTTGCATAAGTTACTGGTAAAGTTTGTTAACCACTTGGCCTGGTGATGGGGTTTACTTTTGTTGGATAAACTGCTGTTTGCTTATCCTGGAAAGTGGGTTTGTGCTGGTCCTTTGCTGCTTTTTTAATGGTAGACCTTTGGAAGTGCCAATTGTGATGAGAAAGGTAAAAGAACTGTGAAATTTCACATGTCCAAGCTAAATGAGAAAGCGAGAACAAAGAAGCCAAAGATAACTAACAATGTCATATTTTAATTGCTTTGTTCACTCTTAATTTCTAGAAATGCTTTTGGTAATTGGTCAAATACTGCATTTTCATTCCCAATGCTCTCTATCTTTATTACTTTTGGCTAAAAGGGACAAACAGCTTATACTCTTAATATGGTCTGTCATGATATTTCTCTTTCTTTCCAGGGATTGGTATAACTTGGAGAAGTCAAAACGTGTCAAAGCATTCCGTTGTGGTGAATTTGATGATTGTATTAAACGGGCTGAAGCTTCCCAAGGTATGCCTCCAAAGAAAAGAGAGAAATATGCTCGTCGAGAAGATGCAATACTTCATGCTCTTGAGCTTGAGAGGCAATTATTAGACAGAAAATATGGCGCAGGTTATTCATCCACTGATAAGAACAATAAATCTACTGCTGATTTTGTTGGAAGAGAGCCTGTGACATCATCAGAATTCCCGGAAAATGGGAATGGGAGACGCATAGGACCTAAGTTCCATCAAGTTTCTACTAGATCCGGTCTCTCCCTTGAGGACAAGACCGCATTAAATATTTCATCCACAGAGGTACCCAAAGAGCGAAATCAACTTAGTGGGGATGTTGATAATTCTGGTGTACTTCCAAGAATGAGAGATTTACAAGATTTTGGTCTTAGTACTGCTCCTTCAGAACATAACCATTCTCCATCACTTCCTTTAAATGATGTGGACCAATCTGTGCTTGATAGCTGTGCTCGTGCTGTTCCTGATGGGGGTAATAATACAGAAGGCCTGGTTAATGTTGAGAAAAGAAGCACATTGGAGAAAAGAAAACCATCCGAAGATCCATCGGTGGAAGACGTCCTTGTTAAGAGACGTGATAGGCGCCGACCTCTTGCTCATGTTTTGCAGAGTTCTGAAAATTTGTCAGTTTCTCTCCCTCAGCCGGAGTCAGCTTCCATTTACACTTCCGGTATGGGAAAGGAGCTGCCTCGAGTTGAATCACTTACAAAGCATAGCAGGTTTAGGTATATGCCAGTTGAACCTAGCAACGTATGTGTTGACGAGAGTCATCAATCCCAGATTGAACCAACATTGAAGACTGAAGATAACAATTGTTCTCATCCTACTGGCTTGTGTGAACAGAATGGTTCTGGATCAACAGAGTTCACTGAAACTGATTCAACCGAGTCAGATTCTCAGGAATCAGATACCGATGATGAGTTGGCTACACTCTCAGGTTCTTCATTTTTTCCCTCTACCCTTGACCCTAACATGTGCATGATCTACTTAATTTTATTTTTCCCCAGTTGTAAGATAAAAGAGAACACAAAAAATGAAGCAGAATTATACTATTGAAATCTTTGATCCTAACTGCTGCAAAAGTTAAATATTTGGAGTCCTTGAAGATTATTGGATTAGCTGAACTATTTTATTTTATTTTTTGATGAGGTAAATGATATTATTAACAATGGGAATGAAAGTAGATATTAGCTAAGCTGTCATTTTTAGTGCCTGAGTCGCTGTGTATGATCTACTCTTTGTGTAGTAGAAGTACTGAATATTTCTTAAGGAATGTTTTGTCTTTGGTGTTCATCCCTTTCTATGCATCAAGTTATAACTTATACTGCGGAACTCCAAAAGAACTATTACCAATACCCCATTTTCTGGTTCTTTCTATTAGTACACATGTTTATCCCTGACCGTTGTTCTTCTTGTTGACATATGAGTCAAAGGTTTGTACTGGAAATTCTTAGAGTAGAGCCTTCTTTATAAACAGTGAAAGCACTATGGAGTTGTCTAAGCATTTGCAAGTTCAATCAAGGACTTCCATGTGCAGTGATAGGATCAAGATGCGACACCATCTGAAAGATTTGACCTACCATCTGAAGCAGATGATTTTTTTGTCTTTAACAAATTTTATATGGTTGGAGTTGTGCTGTTTTATATGCTCTTCTGTGGTACATTGTTCGGTGGAGTTTATTGAAAAGAGAATTGGAAGCATCCATTAAAACAACGACGACAAACTCAGTGAAATCTCACAAAGTGGGGTCTGGGAGTGTAGAGTGTACACATACCTTATCTCTACTTGGGGAGGTTGTTTTTGAAAGACTCAGGTCGAATGAAGCAAATGGTAGTTTTTTTATACCTACCTAGCCCTTTAGGTGAGCATTTTTACTATTTGGGGAGGTTGTTTTTGAAAGACTCAGGTCGAATGAAGCAAATGGTAGTTTCAACATACCTACCTAGCCCTTTAGGTGAGCACAAGTACTATTTGTGTGTTGTTAAATTCTAGTTGACTCTTGTTGCTAGGTGGGTCAGCGATTTGATTCCTTTTTGTATTCAAGTTTTAAACTTGCAGTGGTTTAGCCTTCGGAGTTACACTTATCTGGGGAAAAAATGCTTTCCCCTTCTCAAAGAAAATAGATGGGTTTAAGAGTACATGACAGATGATGGAAGTTAATTTATTGAGCTCCCTTCCATTCATATTCTGTGGACTTAGTATACGAAAATGTAGCAGTGTCTGTTGTATGTAACTATTAACAGTTTGTTACTTGCACAATTATCCTGTTCCTCAACTATTGAATGGTTTAAATGGTAGTTTGCTTCATATTCAGACGTGGGATTGACGTCTTGGTGAACTAGCATCGTTACTAGTGCTCAATATACCATGCTAGAAGTTAGGTATACAAGGCACAGATCGTTTTCTGGTCATAATTTTGGTGAAAAATGGGTGGTGTAATGCAGCAATATGGTTGTGAAATGCAAAAATACCCTTTTCTGATGACTCCGGTTCCATGTGCCATTTTACTACCCATTACCCTTATAAACATTGCGTGTCAGTTTATGAAGAAAATACAGTATACATCTATTCTTCATGCATATTGCTCCTTGCAATTCCTATGGCACTTTAATGAATGACTTCATGTGGCCTTTTCTCTCCCATTAAATAGAGAGGGCAGGTGAAGAATAATTTGTTTAGGTAGGCTAATGTAGTTTGTTTGACGTGCAGATGGTGCTGTATCTATAGAATTAGAACCCAAATATGTTGGAAGATCTGAGGCACTACCTGAACATGGAAGCATGAGCAGCGAGGAGGTTGATGATTTTACACTCGCAGATGGCACTTCTCAATATTGTCATCAGGAATCTGTCTCTGCTGGTTTTGGAGTGTCTAAATGGAAACTAAAAGGAAAAAGGAATAACCGAAGTCTTAACAAGAGGTTTATTGATTCTTTTGATGGAGATCTTGCACGGAGACCCAGTCATATGTCCTCTTTCAAGGAAAAGGGAGGTTATGCTTGTCTTCAGGATGATGTGGTTTCGAAGTCCAGGGTGCAACTGGCTGGATATGGATCTAAAGCTCCGGGTAGAGCTAGCCGAAACATGTTCAGTGTGGGGGATTCAGCTTGGGATGAACAACCTTCAATTAGAGGATACTGGGAGGAGGCTGATGAGTATTTTGATCCTATGAATAGCAACCGTCATGCTGGTGGCAGGACCATGCTGATAGATGTAGATGTGAAAGTCCAGTCAAGCTATCAGAGAGAACATGTGCCTATGATTTCATTGATGAGTAAGCTAAATGGACAGGCAATAATAGGGCATCCTATCCAAGTTGAAACCCTTGCAAATGGTTCTACTGAAAGCTTGCTTGGGGATATTGATAACTGTCCAGAAACATTGGATTATGATACATCTCTTCAACCTACATGGAGAACTGCCCGCAGGACTGCCAATGTTCGTGTTCCAAGGCCACATGTATTATCGGCATTGGATAATACTGAAGGAATCAAGCATGTCCAGGGTTCTGATCATCATAAAAATGTTCGAAAAGCTACTGTAGGAGGCTGCATACAGAAGTCAAGCACAACGAGGAAGCCCATTTCCCGGCCTCCCATAGAGAGAACATTTTCAAGAAAGCCAGGTAAAAAGGTTAATTCATCTTCTAACCAAAAGATGAGGACGCTTTCTTCTATAGCCACACAGCAGAAACAAAGTAGTGATTCCAACAGCTATCTCATGGATGGGGCACTCAAAGCAGAGACACTGCCAACTGTTGTAGCTTGTATTCCGGTAAAGTTGGTCTTCAGTAGGTTGAATGAGGAGTTAGTGGGCCGTCGTCAGTAATAATTTTGTAGCAGGGGCTGAAGCAAGGCAATACAGACAATAATATACAAGTAACATGTAAAATTTTACAGAAATAATCTTATACTTGCTAGTACATCCATCTCTTGCTAATCTTTTTTTCCAGGCAAATGCAGTCTCATGTACCCAGCTTGAATGTTAAAGCCAAATCAGGTAGGCTCTGTTTAGGATGTTAACTTAGTTGTATATTGGGTTTCCTTAACGTAATTTTTCTCTTTAGTTTTCAAGGCGTGGGATCGTGCTGTTCTCTGAGGTTGGATAGACAGGTTTTAGAGGTTTCGTATATATGAGATTATGAATGTAAATGTAAAACAGAATTATTCTGTGACTTGGTGCCACAAACTTGGTGGCTTTAACTCTGCAATTTGGTGAAAAAAAATACATTTTTTCTCTGCAATATCCGCCAGTGTGTCTTGGTATAGCAGGGAGTTGCTCAAATTCAGCTATGTTGTGAAGAATTTTATTCAGTTTAAGGAGCTTTGTTTATTTGTTACTACTTTGAATAAGTTTGTTACGCATGCACCATGTGTATAATTCTTTTGCTCTGTCAAATATCATTGGAAGAACCATTACCCCCAGCAACACTCACGTAAGAAATGCACAAAAATCACCCAATAACCAATCTGACATGCCTTCATCTTTATTAATTTTTTGTCATTGTTTTACCAAAATATGTAATTTCTTGGAAGTAATTTCTCTACCTTTGTGAGATAGTGATAAGATCTGTGTACATTTTATCCTCTTCGGACCCCACTTGTGGTGTTGTTTCACCAATACGTAAGACCACTATTCCTCAACCACAATGCAAGGCAACTTGACCATTACAAATGATTTAGAAGTTAAATACTTTAATAAAGAAAATTTAAACTATTGCACAAAGTTCAAAGGCAATTTTGGATTCTTTGGGTGGTAACGATAAAAACTTATTTGCATATGATGTTTACATCAAATCAATAAACACAAAACTTGTATTTTATACTTAATCACAAATAATTAATGATATATGTTCTCTTTAATTATTAATTATTGACCAAGTTAAATTACTCGATTTGATGTAAATATAGTGTTTTGTGCAAGTATTTACCAGTGTTACATACTAATTTACATACCAGAGAGAAGAGATAGATATCAAAGTTACCCAAAATACCCCTAGATATATGAAGAGTGCTTTCTCCCTAGATGGGCAATTAGTCCCCAAAAGAAATAAAAACATAACGGCTAATCTTCTGAAATATAGCCGTTGGAGAAGGGGTTTTACATTGGCGCAAACCCTAGAAAATTCTCAAATCGCACACAAATCCTTCTGAAGAAATTTATATAAATCCATCAATGAACTGAGAAGAAACTCATCAATCTCTCTCTGTCTCTAAGTTTCTCACGCAACCAGCAAGCGATTTCATCCTCGTGATTTATATTTTTCTGTGCAATTAGAACTGTGTTATTTGAATTTTTTAGTCTATAAATCTGATTTTGATTTTGCAGGGTTTGTTAATCAAGGTTTCTGATTCTTTTGTTTGTTATCTTTGTTCTTGTTAATATCTGTGTTTTTTTGGTTTTTGTGCTAACGAAATGGATGCAGGATCATACTCTGCCTCATCGAATAAGAAACAATCTCGTTGCCCTCTTCAGGAACAACTTCTTCAGCGTAAAAATTCTCGGGATAATGTATGCGTTCTAAACTCCAAATCATTCTCTCTGTATGTTGTTAATTTGTTTCGATTAGAAAGATTTTTTTTTTCCAAAAAAAGAAATTGGGGATGTGGGTAGGGGATTACAATGTTGGAAATCGAACGACAAGATAAAAATTCAGGTAGTCAACCAACTAAACTACTAAAATTACCAAGTATGTCATGAATTCAATAAAAGAGATTCATTTGATTTACCGATTTTGCTTTTGATCTGATTTGAACATCTCTGATATAACAGTTCTAGCCTGATTTATTTCTTTAGTTTGATTGGTGGTGCCCTTGATCTATTGTCTTGTATCGAATTATGTGGGCGGGTGGATGGGTGTCATGGGTGTTTGATAGTAAGATGATCTTGTTCTTCCCCCCCTTTTGGGGGGTGGAACATGAATATAGTGGGGTTTGGGGGGTTGGATTGTCAGAAGCTGTTTTCCTCCTTTTGGGGGATGAAATCATGAATATCTCACCAACGGGGGTGGAACATGAATATAGTGGGGTTTGGGGGGTTGGATTGTCAGAAGCTGTTTTCCTCCTTTTGGGGGATGAAATCATGAATATCTCACCAACTGGGGTGGAACATGAATATAGTGGGGTTTGGGGGGTTGGATTGTCAGAAGCTGTTTTCCTCCTTTTGGGGGATGAAATCATGAATATCTCACCAACTGTTGGTTTGTTGTCTTTTAACAGTTGGATAGGTTTATTCCAAATCGATCAGCAATGGATTTCGACTATGCACATTACATGCTGACAGAGGGAAGGAAAGGTAAGGAAAACCCAGCTGTCAACTCTCCCTCCAGAGAGGCATACAGGAAGCAGCTTGCAGAAACTTTCAACATGAACAGGACTCGCATTCTGGCATTCAAGAACAAGCCACCAACTCCAGTTGAGGCAATTCCTAATGAGTTTGCCTCTGTTCAACAGGCCAAAACTGCAAAACCCCGTCGATACATTCCTCAGGTAGTTGCATTATCCCAGTCCAAATTCCAATTGTTGCAAAAATGCACTCTGTACAAAAAGATAACATTGTTATCATTTACTTGTTACAGTACATTCTTAAAACGTTTAATTTGTTTTATATGCAGACCTCTGAGAGGACATTAGATGCTCCAGATATCATAGATGATTACTATTTGAATTTGTTAGACTGGGGCAGCAGCAATGTTCTTTCCATTGCTCTCGGTGGCACTGTATATCTGTGGGATGCAACCGATGGTGCTACTTCAGAGCTAGTCACTGTTGATGAAGAAAATGGCCCTGTTACAAGCGTTAAATGGGCTCCAGATGGTCGACATATTGCCGTTGGTCTTAACAATTCAGAAGTTCAGCTCTGGGATACTACCGCAAATCGACTAGTATGTTTCTTTACGTCTTATGTTTCAATTGTTTAATCCAGATATTCATATGCTATAATAATGTGGTTTCCTTCTTTTGTGCAGTTGAGAACTTTGAGAGGCGGTCACCGATCCCGAGTTGGTGCTCTAGATTGGAACAATCACATTTTGACAACTGGGGGAATGGATGGTCAAATCATAAACAATGATGTGAGAATAAGAAATCCCATTGTTGACATTTACCAAGGACATCATCAAGAAGTCTGTGGTCTAAAATGGTCAGCCTCTGGTCAGCAATTAGCTAGTGGTGGAAATGACAACCTCCTCCACATATGGGACAGATCAACAGCTTCTTCCAACTCTACAACACAGTGGCTTCATAGGCTGGAAGATCACACAGCTGCTGTTAAAGCCCTTGCTTGGTGCCCTTTCCAGGGTAACTTATTGGCCTCTGGTGGTGGTGGAAGTGACAGGTGCATAAAATTCTGGAATACCCACACTGGTGCCTGCTTGAACTCAATTGATACAGGATCTCAGGTTTGTTCCCTCCTGTGGAACAAGAACGAACGTGAGCTGCTAAGTTCTCATGGTTTCACTCAGAATCAGCTGACGCTTTGGAAATACCCTTCCATGGTGAAGGTAGCTGAGCTTACTGGCCACACATCCAGAGTACTCTTCATGGCTCAGGTAAATTCTCATGACTGAGTCTTTTGCATTCACTGCCCGACTCTCGAAAGAAAACTGCAAGAGTCCAGATGGTTTGTTTTAATACAAAGTATTCATTTTCTTGTTTATCCATTTTGCAGAGTCCAGATGGTTGCACAGTTGCATCTGCAGCTGGAGATGAAACTCTCAGATTCTGGAATGTTTTTGGGACTCCTGAAGTAGCAAAACCTGCACCAAAGGCAAATCCTGAACCATTCGCTCACTTAAACCGTGGTATTCGCTGAATGACAAGGGAAAGTTGCATGCTGAAGTGTTCTTATACACATACTGGAACAAAAGACTGCCAACTGAAGAAGACAATTGTAAATTCAATTATGATTTCACCTAAGCAACTGTATTGTGGAATCCTGGACATATACCAACTGCTGCATGTAGAAGAGATTCTTTTATTTTCAACTAAGCAACTGTATAGTGGAATCCTGGACATATACCAAACTGCTGTATGTAGAAGAGATTCTTCTTTTATTTTCTTTGCTTGATAGTCATATTTCTGTCAATAAACCGGGGGAGGGGGAGTCATTTGTTCTAATTAAGCAGCTGCCACGCACCTATTGTGTGACAAAAGGCCTGTCTAGAAATTATACCATTGTACTGTTTTCTGATGATGATGTATTTCTCAATACATAAACATGATTCAGTATTTCTCAAAACATAAACATGATTCGTTTATCACAGCGTCTAACTACAGGTCCCCATCACTGAACACTAAGAGGTCGTTTGGCGTGAAGGATTAATGTATATAATCCCGGGATAAAATGAATAAATGACATGGGTACCCTTTTAAACCTCATTTTTTATATCTCATTTTAAATATTTATGTATTTATATTATTTTTACATTCACAACCTTCCCTCCTTATTTTTATGATATTTCTTCATATTTTTCTATTAAAAATTTGCATTATATAATATAATTTTTATTTACTAATTCTTTATTTTTTTTATATTTTGATTTTTCATAAATTCCTTTTACTTTAATAAATTAAAAATGAAAGTTGTATTTTTAAATTAAATAAAAAGAAAGTTTTATTTTAAATGCATATCATGCACACATAAAAATATTTAAGCTATGTAAGATGAAAGATTTATTTTAAAAATGAATATTGAATAACTAAAACAAGAAAAAAATATATAAAAAACTAATAAAGTCAAGGGTATTTTTGTAAATAAATAATATATTCTTAAAATTTATCCAATAAACCAAATACTCGATAAAATATAACTTCAACATAACTTATTCCATCATTACTTATTCTAACATAATTTATCCTATTATTATTTATTTCAACATAAGTTATATCATCATAACTTATATCAAATTGAACGGACTTTTAAAGTTTTGGTTGTTTTATGAAGACTAGATTCATCCAATTGACAAAAGTGACTAACAGTGGATCCACACGTTCAACCTTAGTGTCTACATTTATTTATTTATTATAAGGTCCCATCGCTTTCGACAGCAAAACCCAAATACGGGAAATATTTCTAATCATGTTATATAAAGTTTTTCATACTCTATCCCCTGATTTTTCATAAATCCTTTTTACTTTAACAAATTTAAAATAGAAGTTGGATTTTTCAATTAAATAAGAAGAAAGTTTTATTTTACATGCGTCACATAAAAATATTTAAGCTATATAAGATGAAAAATGAAATATTTTAAAAATGAATATTGAATAACTAAAGCAAGAAAAAAAATGTATAAAAAACTAATAAAATCAAGGGTATTTTTGTAAACAAACAATATATTCTTAAAATTTATCCAACAAACCAAACACTCAATAAAATATAACTTCAACATAACTTTATCCCATCGTTACTTATCCTAACATAATTTATCTCATCATAACTAACTTATATCAAGCCAAACAACCCCTAACCACTAAACAAGTCATCAAGCAACCATCTTATATAGGTCATCGTCACTCAACCAACCTTGAATATTTTTTTGGATTAGTGTGTTATTTTCATGAAAGCTGTGTTTTCAAGCTAGCATTTCCCCACTTTCCTTGTCGAGTAAGAAGTATTTCATCCTCAAGAAGCAGGAAATGAGTGGTACTTTAGACACATGGAACATTCAAGATCAAAAGGAACTTGTTGACCCATGAGGTAAGCAAGGTCAAAAAGTCATTGCTATATACACTATTCCTATAAAAGAGTCAAAACAATCTACAAAAATAATTTGTTTTGGTCAGTTCTCAGTTATAAGGTAATCCAAATGCATGTTTGATAAAAAGGCATATAGAACATGTTTAATGGAGCTATTGGTCCAAATCAAAGCAAATATTCACATCCAGCACTTTGTATTTCTAAGAGTATTTCAGTTCCCACTAAACAAAATTTCAGGTGAAGCCAATAGTGACAGCTTTTCTTCTGCTCTTCCTCACAATCCAACCCTGTGAAACTAGAGCAAGAAACATTCCTAATGATAGCTATCCAACACTAGTATGTTGCATTGTTGATTACATACACACATCACCTCCGGGTACAAGCTACAGGCAACACATTTCCGACAAACAAAAAAAAATAGATTCTTTCACCATTCACACCTCCATTCCTTATGTTTTTACGGGTCTAGGGACAATCATGTAGATATGCGTCTCATGTAAGTATCTTCATGCACAAAAACTGGCTCCTGACTGGTCTGTGAAGGAAATTGTGGGTGTCCCATTGCAATGCCACCTTGACTTGGAGCTGGTGGATGCCATGGATCGTGGATGTTCTTTGCAGATGTCAAGGAAATATAATAGGTGATTCCAAGAGCAACACTGGCAAGGGACAGGACAGCAGCTCCAGCAAATACTCCAGGCTTCACAACATAGCAGTAGTAGTTGCCGAAATACAAGCTCTCTTCACCATGCTGATCATTCAGTGCTGCGCCTGTTAGCAGCAACAGAAATGCTATAACAAATGTAAACCTGCATAAGAGGCAAGTAGACCCATATTAGGGCTTCTTCAGATGTATGAGATCAAATTAGCCCACCAGAGAAATATTCCAATGCATATGAACCAAAACAAATGCACAATCAGAAAAAGGAGAGGCAATGATATCTCAAGGTCCATACAAATATTTGAGGCTCGACATCATCAGCTAGACCACAGTTTTGGAATCACAGTAAGGTATCTTGTGCACCAATTAACATACTGCAGACGTTAATCTACATTCCCTGAAGTTTGAAGGGACTGAGGATGAAAAAAGGGAGACAAAAGAAAGGCGGCTTCTGCCCACCCCCCCTGCATATCACCACCTCAACGCAGTGCACTGGAACTTGCATCTGTAGGACCAACAAGGTACCATTGGTAGGTGAAGACATATGAACGATATGGTATATTTTTATTTGGATTAATTACTGTCCACAAAAAGATGAGTAAAAGGCCAACACTATCAAATATCTATATCCACAAGCCACAACACATGCTAAAATTATGATACTTCTAAAATTGCTAAAAAAAGTAACCAGCATTACAGATGTAAGGCAAGTTTTTGGCTTCAAAAACATTGATAGAAATCTTATCATCCTTCTACACAAGACAACATAGGTCCAACTTTCATTCTTTGGTCAAGATTTGACATTGTAAAGGGAAGATCAGAAAAAATAATTGTTTAAATTGATACTGATGTCAAAGGGTGCCTTTTTTCTTTCTCAAAAAAGAAAAAGTGTTCTGATGTCGAAGGGGCAACAACACAGACTAAGCTTGTCAACTTCTGAATGTGGGAATAACGAACATCTACTTTGCCTTGACTGCATATGTATAAAGCTTCTGACAAAACCCAACACATTCGAGGCAAGATTCTTATAGAAACTATAGAACAGCAATTACTATCTGTCATTAGGGTCAACCTCCATTTGATCCACTACAATAATGAACAGCTGAACTTGAATCAAATTAACAGTAAGCCAAATTACAAGGATACAGAGAAACAAATAAATATTCCTTTTGATATAAATGTATAGCAATAATGACTACTGAACTTGAAATTAATTATTAGTCCATAACCAACTTACCAGGATACAACAAAACATATTAGTGCTAGCATCCAATTAGATGCTGATTGATGTTGGCCTTTACGGCAGCAGACACATCCACTTGCAACATTGATAATTATTTGAGCAACCATAAGAGCCACAGAAGCAGTCAATCCAAGACCCAGTGCAGGACTCCTTGGATATACACATTCTGAAGGAGACGGAACCTGGACCTGAGAACCCTGAAGAATAATTGTATAGCACTGTAAGTTAGTCACTCCAATCCACTGAGCAAACAGGGAAACATAAACTCTCTTTACCCCCCTATATCGTACGGAACCAAAACCAATATAGGAAACATGTAATGAAAGTTTCTCAAATACTGTAACCATCCTTGGCATCTGAAATTTAGCATGCAACCAAAATACTATCAAAGGTCTCTTTTACTTAATGCATTAGCACTCTCTCCATCTACCAACTCCCACCTGTAAAACTCCACCCAAGTATTTATGAATTGTAGCAGTACAGTGGGTGATATAATCTAAAAGCCAATAATTTTTAAACAATTTCCTCCACTCTCCACCCCCTAGAAGCTATTCATTCCCTATCCCTGCGATACCTCACCCGTAAGCATGTCGTAGGGCACAGGGGAGAAAGTCAGCAGATTGACAGAAAATGCTTGCAGTGTCCAATATAAGTTGAAATCCTTTCTCCATTCAAGTGAAACATATTATTTCCTGATACAAGGAACAATCATATGAAACTGCAACCAAGATTAGCAGGGACGAGACCAATCCATGGAGAGTGATATATATATATATATACACACACAGTGAGCATATGTAAGTAGGTAGGTAGGTGGGTAGCTAGATGCTCGAAGTCTTAACATGCAGAAACCATTCAAATTCAGCTGAATTGGCAGACAAACAACAACATACCCAGTAGAGTCTGGAGAGGGTAGTGTATATGCAGCCTTACCCTACCCTACCTTGTGAAGGCAGTTCCCAATGAAATTCAGCTGAATACACCTAGACTCTGCCTAAAAACTTTTTTTCCCAAAGAATGAGCAAATTTCACAATAAGAATCCAGGCTTTAATAGTTGAATTAAAAATGATGGGCTTCCCTACATTGGCCATCACATGACCACTAAGTTCTACTAGGAGCAAACATCTCAACAACAACAACAACAACATCCCAGTGAAATTCCACGAGTGGGGGTCTAGGGGGAGTAGAATGTATGCAGACCTTACCACTACCTCACAAAGGTAGAGAGTTGTTTCCTGGGAACTCTCGTCTCGAAAACCCATAAGTAGAATAAACTAGATAGGTAGGAGTAAACATCTCAAGGGTAGAAATTTCAGATCAAATTTGACCACACCTAATAGTCCAAGGGCAAAAAAACAATTTACATTTTTTTTGGTGGAGTAGCTTGGAATGATGATGAAACAAAAGAAAAGGAATACAATTTGTGTTGTTCATTGTACATAACCACAAAAGTAAAGCAGCTGCACTTTATCAAAGTTCTCTTTTCTTGACGGAGACACAAATTACAAACAGAAGAAAACTTCATCTATCCATCTATTAAGATTCTGTCTTAGATTGTAAAATGAATTAACTTTTTCAGTTCATTTCTAACAAAGATTTGACAGCAACTAGATAGCAGAGTATAGCCATAACAGTTTTCCAGATTAAAGTAATGAACTAAAGCTCCCCCATACATCACTCATGAGCATACAAACCAAGAAAGTAAAACTAAAAATAAAAAAATAGAAACCTCACAGCAAAAAAATGGGATCTTGGGTTTTTTCTCTCAAGGGGGGAATAAATTACCTTAATCCTTGTGGCCTCAGCAGCAAAACCAGTAACAGCAGATAATAGCCCTAAAAATCCCACAACCCCACAAACTATTATCACTTTTCTCTCCATAGCCGCTCTTTCTTTGTTGTTTGAACTGTTGGCGTCACTCAAAAACTGATCTTTTTGACCGTAAAAAAGAGCAAGAAGAAGAAGGAAGAGGGGAAAAGTGTAGAGAGCAAGCAATGTGAAGCTTGTGAATTTTTAAAAGTGGCACAGAAACTGGATGAGTTCTTCACACAGAGATACTCTGTATTGTCGTTTAGTGAAAAAATATATATACGAGAAGGTTACTGCAGTATGCTTTTTCAATTTTTCCAAAACAAGATACTTGCTCATTTCTGCGAGTTTTTTCGTGATTCAAAATAGTTAAATTATTTAAATTTTAAAATAGATATTTAAATTTTTTATATTAAATTATATAATTTTTAAAAGTTAAATTATACTACTCATAAAGTTATTTATAAAAATAATAATGAAAATATAATTAAAATTTTATTTTTAATATGTATGTATTATTTTATAAATTAAATTAATATAGAAAAAATAAAAGTTAAAAGAAATGAAAACTTTATCTAAAGTTTTTTTTTCTTTTTTGAGTTTTGAATAAAAAAAATTTAGGCCCATGGCTTTTAATTGAACTTTCATTAATTAGTTATTTGAGTTTCCATCTAATAAAGAAGTGAATAATTTGATAGTTAAGAAGTATTTTAATAAATGATTGATAGTAGTTTAAATAGAAAACTCATATATATAATTAATACTTATATCGATTTTGTATTAGTTGTCATAATCTTTTTTAAGAGTCAAACAGAATAAGTTTTGACTAATCATTTGAGATGTAATTTATTATCAAATTCATATGAAAAATATTACAATTTATCATATTTTAATTTAAAATATTGAATTAATGTAATCTAATTTAGCTTTGAAAATTGTCAAAATGACTCTCGAAAAACATAACATGACTATTTAAAAAAATTGAAAAGTTAATTTAAAGATGAAACTCAAAAATCAAATACATTAAATTTGTTTTTGACTATTGAGTCTGAAGATAATAACAGCCTACTGCCTACTTGTACTATATTTAAAATAGTGGTAAAACATTTTAAGATTATGTTGATTAACTTATAAATGTTTTCAAACAGTAAAGATTTTCACTTGTTGACTTGATATAGAGTATACTTACTTCTTAAGAAAGTATTTACTATTTAGTAGAAATTTATTTTATTAAATTAATTTTATTAGTTATGCTTCAAAAATTTCAGTTTACTTTCTCTGTTCATCTTTATCTGTCTAGTATTAACTTCCCATAGAAATTAAGAGATACTAGTAAATGATTGGATAATTTTACCAAATTATCTTTCGAATATAATAAATACAATATCTTGAAAAATGTAATAGGGAAATGACAATAATTAATGATAAGCGCAAATTAGGAACTAAATATAAAATTATCTCTTGATTTCATAAAGTGGACAAGTATTGTTGGACATTCCAAAATAATATAGAGAGCAAGTAAAGATGGACGGAAGGAGTAACTACTATTTTTTATAGCTATTTAGTGATAAAAGATAGTATTGAAAGAAAATAATGAGTTTTTCTTGATTTATTAAAATGAACAAGTATCATTTTGTTTGGCTCATATTGATTTGATATTCCTAAAGAAAATAAGTATTTATTAGGAGTTTATTTTACTAAATCAACTTTAGTAATTATGTTGTGAAAATCTAAATTTGACATTGTCCCTCTATCTATCAAAGAAATGAATTTTTATTGTATCTTCCTTTAAACATAATTCAATGTGTAGGAAAAATATATTGAGAAATAATTATAGCTAATAATAAAGGCAAATTAGAAACTAAGTGATAAATTATTTTTTGATTTTTCAATTTGAATATATAAAAATGGACATCTATTGTATAAAAAATGGACATCTATTGTATAATGGACAAATTAAAGTGGATAGTGAGTGTATAATATTTTATGTAGTTATTTAATATTCTCTCCGTTCACTTTTACTTGTCACTATTTCACTTATCGAATTCAAACTATATCAACTATGATCAACATTTTATAATGTATTTTTTCATCATATTAATATAAGAAGGATTGCAACTTATAGCATTTTTCGTATAGTTTTCAGCCATCTAAATTTTAGATTTTAAATAGTAAATTTAGCTACTTCAATTTAGCTTTAAAGTTTAGTTAAGTTGACCTCAAAAAGCAAAATAATGAAGAGTAAAAATGAACCAAGGGAATACTACTTATAGCATTGAAAGAAAATACTAACAAAAATCTCTTAGTTTACTAAATGGGATATGTAAAATGAAAATTTTTCTTTGTTAGCCCGTCAAAAAAAATTGTTATTTTTCTATAATTAAAAATAATTTGACATTGATTTTTTTTTTTACTTTTACTGAAATAATTTTAATCACACAAATATGTAAAATTTACTTTAGATCATAAATTTCAAAAAAAATAAATAAAATATTTTCATATCTAATCAAACAATTTCACATAAATTAAGACGAATAGAGCATTAAACATTATTATAGATATTAAGCTTTTGATAATGATACTACAATACTTAAAAATTAAAATTATATTTAAATATATATTTAATTTAAACTTTTTCTTCAGAAAATGAACTCAATACAACCAACCGTCATTTCCAATTTCTGTCTTTGAATATTCATGTCCAAACGGATTTATAATATGAAGGGTAGGTGATTTTATACTTAAAATAATTTCAAATACGAATAATTCACTTTCTAACTAACAATCAAATGGCCATTTGGAGTCGTTGGATGGACGATGAGATAAATAAAATTATTCCATAAATTGAAATATTTCACAAAATTAATTATCACATAATTTATATAAAATAACTAATTTAATTATTTTAATACAAATAATAAGATAAGTAATATCAAAATTATATTTTATGTTAGAATTATTATTTCTTATTTTTGTGCCAAACGACCCCCAAGAATGTACCAATTACACCAACAAAAGTTGAGGTGCAGTAATAAGTACTCCTTCATCCTTAACTAGAGTCTCGAGTTCGAGGCTCTTTGAATACGGAGTCGCCTTTATTAGATAGCATTTGCAGAAATTTAAATTTAATCGGACTCTAATATAGACACCGAATATTGAATGAAAAAAAAAAACAATTACAAAGGAGGGGAAAGAAAGGAAAAGCCAAAAACAGTTGCAAAAAAGTAATGAAAATAGTGCGGACTCAGTTTTCACGATGGAATTCACTCAAGTGAAATGATTAGTCCACTTTTAAGTGATAATAATCGTGTTGCTATAAAAAAAATGTCCTTTTCATCCGTATAATCATTCAATTCTTTATATTCGCTAACTCGATTAATTCATTTTTATATCACGTAGCCAAATTTAGAGGGATAATAATAAGAAAAACTATACAATTAAGTAAATATATACTAATTAACTATGCTTATCGCGAGTCATAATTAATATATTAGCTAATGAACTAATACATATTTATTTATCTGCATAATTTTTCCATTTTATTATATGCATTTATCGTCGGTTGATTAAATCATTGTACTTAAAAGGAGATACAATACATATTCTAGCCCCACGGTTAGTTGAATTAGTTCATAATTAAGCATACGAAGCTGTTATACTAAAATATTATATCATTAAAGGCTTGTTACTCTTTAACTTTTTTTTTTTGGAAAAAGATTATACATTTGAGCTTCATTTCAATGTGTATTTTTTATATATAAGCACAGGAAAATTTTGAACTGATAAAAGATTTTACTGAAGACCATAAACTAGTAATGCTCCAACACCACCAATACCTACGATGAGACCAATAATGACACCAATTGGGGGCAATCCTCCTCCTATTGCTTTCCCAGTGTTAACATCATATCTTGCAAACCTCTTCTTTGGTGCTCTGCATTGTGGACATGCATAGTCCTCCGGCTGCATTCACAAATTATATAGTTATTTCTCAATGCACGTAAACATATAACCGCGAGGTAAGGGTACAAAGACAACTAGGAGGTTAGCCTAGAAGCAACCACCCTTGGACCCGCATATCAAAAAGAAGGCGCTCTGCGCTTGGTGGATCTAGTACGATGGTAAGCGTAGGCTAAATGGTCCCACGGCGGGACCATTAGTTATTTGCAATTAGGTCCCCTCTCTACTCATTATATCACAACACCATTTGTCTTGAAACAAAAGAGTGTGTGGTAGTTGTCTCAATTTGTAGAATGGATAGCCTAATCCTACGTCGATCCAACATGACTCAATTCGGTGTGATGATCTTCTTACTACTCTACACTTATTTTCGTATTAAATTATCATGTCTGATCTAGTGTTAAAATGCCAACAATTACAAGGAGTAGCAGAGACTTCAAAAGCTCCCAAACTGTTTTAACAAGTTTCTGAAGACCAGAAGAGATTATAAGCTTGTATTGAAATACAGTTAAAGCAGAGTGCAGAAACTTGCCTGTTCATCGAAAGGCTTAGGCAACGTGTATATGTAACCACAGTCGAGGCAAATGTGTGTTGCTCTGGCCTGAGGACAATGAACTGTAGATAATTAGGCAAGGAAACAAAAATAAAGGATGAACATGATGCAAATATAAATTAGATGTGAACATCTCTAGTGATGCATAGATCAATACTAGCCTTTTGAGCATCGGTTAATTTCCTTCCAAATTGAGGAGGGGCGGGACGCTTGGGCAATCTTTTAACGTCTACATCAGCACCTCTGCATCAAAATATCAACCAGCGGAAGTATGTTAGACTCACGTGTGGCCACAAACCTCCTGTCACGGCTAATTTGTAATTAGGAAATGATGTCTTATTCATAATCCAGGAGTATCTCTTAAGATTAGGATTAACCTGTCATTGTCTTAATGGCCAAGTTTCACAAGAACAAAATCATTCAAATGTTTCGCTTGCTAACCTGCTCACGACGAAGTAGACAGAATCAGGCTTAGCCTGGATGGCTGTTTTTGTAAATCCAAGTTTATCTGCTGGCCAGAGTTCATCACCGAAGAAGCTACTAGTGTAGACTACCTGGTCACCAACCTTAAGCCCTGCCCTTGCAGCATTACCACCATTCTCTATACCCTAATTCATTCAAAACATAACAAGAGAAAAGCTTTAGCATCAAGAATCCATTTTGTATTAGGTTTAGGCAACGCGGTTTTACATTGTCAGTGTAAGAAATGTCATTAGTCGATCTAAAATCGGTATTAGCGGAGCCAAAAATTCTAACAAGGGGACTAAAAATGCCACACTAAGATTTGAACTTGTGACATAAAGCAACTTTTGAATCCCGTCATCACTATACTAGAATATTTTCTCATGGTAAGGAGATTCAACAATTTCTATATAACTAAAAAAACTCGTTTGTGTCATGGAGTAATTTATTGCCTAATGGGATTCAATTGAACCCCTCGTGTCCACCTAGCTCCATCACTGTCTACAATATGATTCAACCAAAAAAAGATGCTGATAAAAACTAGTTACTAGTCCAGTACTTGTGAGAATTTCTTCAGTAATTGCTAAAACAGCACGAAATAAAGCGACATAATGGAGAGCAACAAACTACAAACCGTAATGACAACGCCACCGCCTTGCTTTGGACCTAAGGTGAGTCCCAATGGCTTATCAACTTCAACTTCGATATTCTTTGCAGCAGCAGCTTTTCTTGCAGTAATCTCAAGGCCTCTATTTCCACGTTTGCTAGCAACATTGGAATTTGAAACACCCCTTTTGGCCTCTTGTAGTGATAGCCCTAGGAAACTAGTTTTCTGATTTGACAAAGATTTGACAAAAGAGGGGAAAAAGACATAATTCAGAACACAGCATTGAAAATCAAAAAATAATTTGGCATGTTTATCCCATGAAAAGAAATAATGCCTCCAGGCAGGGGTGGATCCAAGTAAACTGAGGGAGTTTAAACCATCTTCAGTGGAAAAACACACAGTTTATACATGATTAATTATTTTTCTTTTATTTATACCCTTCAGCTTGTTTATGTGATCCAATGATGGCTCCACCACGGAGAGACCTATTGAAACATAACACATTTCGGTTATTATATTTGATTAAACACATTTAACCTTCAACTAATTGAACTTCCACTTCTGATCACCTTTCAAGTGAGTATTCACCAAATACAAACCACTCCCCTGCTTAATTACTCATGCGTCAATACTATAGTTCTAAAATAGAGCAAATATAACTTAACAAAAACAAGGATTCCAAATAAGCAAAGCTCAAATGTGTTTAGTCAAAGGACTATACCTGGGATAGAGCGGTGGTGGCGGATGATTTAAGGGATGGGATTGAGGCATTAGATTTGGTGATGCTAAGTTTTCTTGAATAAGAAGAGGAGGCAGCACCAGCAACAACACCAGATGCCATGACTTTTTTGGTACGTTACAAATTTTCCACTTAGCAGAGAAGGGAAATGGTGTTTTGTTTGTTTTGGATGCGATGTGGTGTGTAGTGTGTGGTGTGTGGCTTTAATATGAGTTGATGTCAGCAATTGGAGAATACGTGGAGAGGATAACAATCCAGTGGCAGATAGCTTCGCCTCACAGGTGAGCCACACGCCCCCAATGCTCTACTCTACCTTTAATTCCTTATTTATTAAGGTTTTGATCAAACTTTTAAAATTTATTTATTTTTTAATTAAAAATTAAATATTTTTTTGAATCTTGCAAGTGTATTTATGATGAGAATCAGTTTGTTTATTACAAATAAATTTAGAAAATACTTTCAAACAGTAATTAGTGTTTGATCTATCTTTTTTAAAATGGTTTTTAAGTATGTGTTTTTTAAAAAAAAAATCTGAAAAATAACTTTTGTTATTCTCAAGAAGCACCTATTTTTTTCAAAAACTTGATTAAGTACCTTAAGCAAAATTTTTAAATTACTTATTTTCTTTCGAAAACTTGATTAAATACCTTAATTAAATTTTAAAAGTACTTGTTTTCTTTCAAAAACTTGATCATATTAAATGGTAACAGACTATTGAACATCTTCATACGTGTCTTGTTTTGAGTTAAATTTGCTTGTGCAACTGTATCCGTGTCATACATAGGCTAAAAAAAAGGAGATAAAATGCATCTTCAATTAGTTGGGACAGAAAGATGGTTCTTTCAGTCTCAATTTTTTCATATAATGCCAATGTGAAACAAAAAATATGGTTTCGCAAGATATTTGCAGCCAGAAGACATTACAGATCGATGCTGGTAACAGAAGCAAGGAATGTAGGTCGATCGCGACATGGCAAACCTGAAATCTGATAATCTTGATAGGATATATAGCTCATCTTGTTTGAAGTACTCCTATAAGGAGATACAATCATGGAAGCAAAAGGAGAAAAATCGAATCCAGTATGATTCATGGTAGAGAAGATAAGGGCCTTGAACCGTGTTACATTGTTCCGGATTTTGGTAGAGTAGATAGAAGAGTATCAGTGGATTAAGCGTTATTGCAGTAACTTAAAACTCCATTGTCAAATGTTGGAGTCGACCTAACTGAGTGAAGCTGGTTTTACATATTCAGTGTTCTAACCTTTCTCTCTAAGAACATATTGATGTCGTTTTGGTCTGCTAATTTCTTGTATCTATCATCAACTTGATGATGTGTGCAACAGGCAAGGGACGTGGAAGCTCAAGTCTGATGATACATGGACTAACTCAAATATCTCAAACCTACAATGACCACAAGGACAAAGTAAACTTTTGAGGAAGATTAGTAACTTCTTTTCGAGTTTACCAAGCAAAACTTCGTTGGGATTCCACTGGTATGTTGTTGTTGTTACTGCTATTAATATGTCCAAAGTTACTCTTCTCGGAATAACGTCACTTGACAATATGACCAACAATTACATTTGCAAATAAAAATAGCTTTGAGTTTTAACTGATTGGTGAAATAAGTATTCATCTCTTACCACCCTGGAGCAAATAATAATGCCTCAGTACTATAGCGTAGGGCACTAACTTATGCCTTGGGCATTACAGAGTGCTAAATATATCGTCAACCGAAGTTTTTATCAAAATATAGTGCCACCAAGTTTCTGCCTAGTTATATCATCCAGTTGTTCAGCCATCTCTAGCGTCAGATGGTTTCTCCAATCTCCAACTTGACCTTTCCTCAAGAAATGCCGGTTCTCAACAGCAAGTTGTGGACTGAAATGTTGCACTCCGGTCTGATTCACTTCCAAACTACTCAAATTCTCAAAGCTACAAAGCCTTACAATCTCCTGCACAATCTCTTCTCTCTCTTCTTCAGAGCAAAATGGCTTATCCAAGAACTTGGCCAATTTGGTAAGACAGACAATGGGATCTTTCTTCATGTCCTCATACGTCAAGAAAAGTAGCTTGTCCGGATTTTCCAAGCTTGCCTTCCAATAATCCAAGACATGATCCCAAAAGGGTCCATAATGTGATACCCCTTTACAAAACAGATCAAAGGCATCTTCAATTGGAAAAGAAGGTAGATCTTTGTGTCTTATTTTTTTCATATAATGCCAATTTGAAACAAGAACATCCTTGGTCTCGCGGAAAACATACACAAGTTTGCAACCAGAAGACATGACAGATGCTGATAACAAAGAGTAAGGAATGTGTGTTGCAAAAAGGCAACATGGCGTACATGAAATTCGATAATCATGGTAAGAAGCTTCATCCTGTATGATAGCTTCCAAGAAAGGAATGCAATCATGGGGGCCCTTGGTAAGTAAAGGATGGGAGGAGAAATTGAATCGATCACGATTCATGAGGGAAAATATAAGGGCCTTGAACCATGTTGTTCCTGATTTTGGGAAAGTAGCTAGAAGTATATCTGTGGGTTGAGCTTTGAAGCATTGTGTTGCCCTCTTAAGTCCTTTAAGAGCTGCTGGAGTAAACCAAAAGGACTTGTATTGGTAAAGATGCTCAGTTATCCAACCTTTTCCTTTGGAAAGGGTTGTGAGCATATCACTGTCATTTTGATCATCTTTATTCCATTCATCATCATGTTCACGTTGAGAACAATGAGAAACTGACATGACCATGGACGACGTCGGAATTTATAAACTCTACACTAAATTCGTTTTCACCAAGCTCGAGTTAGAGCTGAACCCACTCATCAACAAAAGCTTGTCCCCGAGAAAACTGTAGGAATGATCAGAATGGCTTAATCTTTTGTTCTTCTGACTTTTAGCAATCAAAAAAACCTCAGTTGTGATTTGTGATCTAAACCAGCATTTTCATTATAGAGATATGATTTAAGAATGCAGTTCACCATAGTAAACATTCCAATACAATTACTTATTCTTAGCTATAGCCTATAGCTATTAAACAATGTAGCACTATGCCAATATCCAATTTACTTGCAGCATTTTTTGCCCTAATGATCAGCACAGCATAAGTTAATCATTCGGTCAACTCGAGAAAATACCTCTTTCTATGTTCCAAATCCGCACTAGCAATCTACACTCTAGCATAGTAAAGAAGTGTCCAGCAAAAATATAAGCAACTGTATCAAAACTAGCTTAAAGGCTACGTTGCTCGGAATCTAACGCGCTCCTATCTGATCATCCAAAAATGTACCAACACTTACTTTTCAACATTTTTGAAGAATCCAAGCAACATATTTGTACAATTTCAGGATCCACAACTTAAAAGACTCTACGGCAAGGGAAGAATTGACTCGTATTCTACGAAATGTGAAAAATTGTGGGGCATTCAAACATCACTGTTATTCCCTTACTTGTGAGTAAAACAATTGGGAAAGGGGTTTAGTTTAGGGATTTGGACCATCGGAGCAGCAGATGAGAGAGCTTACTTGTTATACATTTTGCGGCGAGATCGTCAATTTCGCCGGAGAAATAGAGAGCACGTGGAATGCCGGGAGAGATTGTGGAAGAACAAATGCATTTGTTTTTCCCTAGAAAATTGAAGTTCATAAAAACTTCAAAATCATTTTCTACACATAAAATCATTTTCTATGCCTTGTTTGGACGATTGTTATGTATTATATTCATGACAAAAACATATATTTTATTATATTAGTAGTTTAAATATTATATTATATTATAATTATATTAGTAATTTAAATATTGTTAGTAATATTTATTTTGATTGTTATTTAAACTTTATTGTATTGATTGTTATTTGAATTTTATTGTATTGTATCATTTAAATTTATCATTAAAATTTCATTTTGCATAACGATAGC
>DF358775.1:67659-88429 GCA_000787875.1 Solanum virginianum | reverse complement strand
GTCAGGGAGTTTGTGTATTCTATTGGACTTACTTTGTTTAGTTAGTGGGTACCGCGTGGTATTTTGGTACTCACCCCTTGCTTTTACACTTTTGTAGGCTGTGAGCTTAGACAGTAGATAACATTATCCTTGATTCTACGAGACTTCTCAGGAGACGTAGAGAGGTAGCTATTGACACCTGGCTGACTCTCTTGTTCCTATTTTTTATTGTACTTGTTCTATTCGAGAAGGACAATTTGGACTTGTATTTTCTTTGATTTCCTATATTGTTAGTGGCTGGTACGCATGACAACCAAATCCTTGGGTGGTTTTAAGTTGTGAAAATTCTTACCTTAAGTCTTTTACTCTAGTTAATTTTCTTCCGCGAAATATTTTATTATCCTTTTTGGTTAAGTCTGACTTGTTCGGGTGAGATTGAGCAAGTGACATCACGCCAAATTTTTGGGTCGTGACAGAAAAAAGTATGATAATTTATGGACACAAATTCACTTTCTTTAAATTATAAAAAATTAATATTCTATAATGTATCTGCGTGTCAAGATCATGAATATAAATAATAATTTCTTAAGTCCAAGTTATACATATTGCAACAGTTACCCAAAAAATAATAATAATGATTTTATCTGTAAGGTGATATAAAACGTCTATATATCAAGATGCTATGAAATGGTGTAATTGTGGTGGATTTTAAAATGCAATAATCATGCATACAATACCCATTTTTTTATATTAAAGTAATATTGAAATGCGATGAATATCAAGCACAATAAATTTAAAAAAAAAAGTGATTATTTTGCTTTAAAATAACTTTAAAATAAAAAGACAAGATAAATTTTTATCATTACTTGGGGATCGTATCATATTAAAAGGTATGAAAAATTCTACTAAGATAATTATTCTAATAAGTTTGATTTTTTTGCAAATAAAGAGTTTTGTCTTAATTAGAATTAGTGAAATACATAAATTAGTCTTCCGAATAATAAGAAAAGTTAAATAAAAGAAGGATCTTATGTCTTTATTATTTTTACGCATAATATTTTAATTGATTTAGATTTTAAATATTATTTGTTCATCTTCTTACTGTTATATTGGCCCCATATTTCTAGAGTATGAAATTCGATATATTAATTGAAGGAATAAATTCTAATAAAGCAATCGCAATTAAATATATCATGCAAAATGTTACTATGTAATAAGAATGATCCAATACAATAAAAATAAATATCTCTAACACATCATTTGATTCATATACATATATTTTTGCCTCTACATTTGGCCAAGTGACAGCACAGTAGAATAACATGTGACAACTTTAGTATAAAATAGTTAACTAGGAAATAATTAGTTATTTTTTTAATATTTTAAAAATTAAATTGTAAAGAAACATTTTAAAAAATAAAAAATTAGTTATATTATTTTCAAATTGAATTTAAAAATATAAAATAACTATATAGTTTTGAAGGAGACCTGTTCTATTTTAAATGGAGATAATATAGAAAAAATAAAGAAATATTGAAGTCAAGAAAAGAACAAGGAAAAATTAATTAAGATAATATAGAAAAAATATTCATACTTTCAAATATTAAAATATTTCTCTAAATTATAGTACCCTTATTTTTTAAATCATTTTATACTTTCAAATTTTTGTAACTAATTAAGATATTTGGAGTAAATCTAAAAGTTATTTGATAATTTTATCTATAATTTTTTCTTTAATTATTATTATTATTTTTAGGTGTATTTTATTGCAAAATAAAATAAAAGTTAGATATTTATTGATTTAATATGATCTAACAGACTAACACGTTTAAGTATATAAAATCACAATTATACTTATATTTTAATATAATATAATATCCGCGCATCGCACGAGTACTATACTAGTTTTATTTTAAACGAAAGATAAAAACCTTCCTGACCTAAATATATAGATGAAATACCCGCGGACTAGACACATCATGTCTTTTATAACTGACAACTACCACATGGAACGTCGTGTATACTTGTTTAATTCTATATCAATTTAAATATTTATTTGTTCATTATCAAAAAATTGAAAGGTATAAATGTTAGATAAAATTAAGTTAGATGATACGTTTATATATTATGTCTTTATACCTTGAATTAGTAAAAGTCTAATAGATATACATTTACATGCACTTTGGAGTCAAATTGATTAGACCCTCGGGATAGCACTATCAGATAAGGGATTTGTTCGAGTCAGGTTGGAGAGCAAGTTTAGTTGCTAGGTTATTAAAGAGTGTTGAGATTATAAAAAATGTTGTAGGCATTTTTTTATTTATCTAAACTTTGTTAGATAGAATTAACAAAACTTGTGCCCAAAGAAGATAATAAAATAACTTGAACGCCACAATTATAAGAAGAAAAGTTAAGATTCAAGAAATCAAGTGAAACATTACATTTGAATGAGGAGTGTAGTATCACTTAAGGTGGAGAGTATTATGTAACAATTGTTGAGCCACATGTAACAAGTCAGGACTCAATCTAAACATCAATATACAAAATTCAATCTGATCAAGTGCTCCATCACCATCCATATCTCCTTGTCTAATCATGTTGTTCAACTCTTCTTCACTAAAATCTTGCAACCCCAACAAGACAGAGTTCTTCTTTAGGCTGTCAATTGTGATCACTCCTTTCTCACCATCCATTAGCATCCGATAACCTTTGCATAGCTCGTTGATCAGTCCATCTCCCCCAAGCTTTCTCGCCATAATTGGCAGCAAATCTTGAAACTCTAAATATACCATCTTTGTTTTTCCTGCTTGCAATTTGGTTATTGCTGCTTGTTAATGACATAAATAAGTGTGGAATATTTATACTAGTATCAAGGCAATGTCTTATTAAGGAAGTTTTTTATGTCCCATTTCTAGACTAGTCATGTTTACTATTTTCTTAGAACTTGCCTTACTACTTGTTGGAAATTCTATTTTGGACCAAGTCAGTCGTCAAAATCCCTTACAATGGATTTTCAATGATGTGCGTTTGGTGCCAAGCAAGTCATCTTTTTTTACTAACATATTATTTCTGCAGTACGAATTTTTCAAAGAAATATTAATGGTGTATAGTATATATTAGCAAATCGATAATAGAGTGGCTTAATTAAATTTTACGTACTAAAAATTAATTATCTTATTATTATTTGAAGAAAATAATATGAAGTGAAAAGTCAGGAAAATAGCTTTGTTCGCAAGTAAGGGAAGTTGTTTTTTCGTGATATTTCTTTTTTAATAATCAAACATCCAAAAAAAATGACTTGCCCTTGAAAATTAATTTTCATCTTACTAAACATCACGTCCAAACAGGCCTTTATATTTAATGTTTTGTTTACTAAAATTGATGATAGCCAAGGTGAACCATTGCTTTGTTTATTTGGAAACTCAGTTTCAGTTATCACAAAATCAGATTGGGGCATCCGACGAACTGGTCAGTCAGTTACTTCTAAATGTAAATTATTAACAACCAATTAGACTTTAACTAAGCTTCGTCTAATTTTTCATTAAATTATTATTTTATTATTATCTAAAAGTAATTCCTTTATGTTTGACTACATATATACAGATAAAAAAAGAAGAACTTCAACAAATCGATTTGCAGCCGTTTAACACTTTTATTGCAGCAAGGATCTGGAGGGGCTTCCACTGTGAATGACTGGAATTATTGCTTATTTGCAATAAATCAGAATTCTCAACACAAATACTCAAATATTGTATAATCATGATAGCCAAATTACAACTACAACAATCAAACTACTAAATTGTAGTGGAAAAATACTGAAATAACAAGTAACTAAGGACAGAGATAAAAATGGAATGAAGAAGCTTAGACTCTAGAGAGGGATGAGAGGAGTAGACATTTTCTTGGCAAGACGTAATATTCAAAGCAGCAGACGACAACCCTTAGTATCACAAGATTGAAAATATTTCTTTTCTTTTCTTCAACTCCGTGTTAACGGAGAGAGTAGCACTTTTGTTTTTTAGTGGAAAGATTACACTACTGCAGTTTGATGTCGTTTTCATCAATTGGATATTTTCCTCATGTAGAATTTTCAAATATTTTGACTTGGGTGTTGGATTTGTTGGGGAATTTAGGTTATATTAGTGGTCTGGTAGAATTTTCAAAGACAGATTTTCTTATTCCTTTTTCTCTGAGATGATCACATTGATATATTTATGGACACTTGAATATGTTGTTTGAGTCTTCATTTGAGATTGAAAATATTGTTGGCTGATTTAGTTCTCTTGCTTTCTTGTTTTCAGTTAGCTAGGTGCAATAATACTCGTTTATTGCCTGAACAAATCTGCAGGAGATACTTTAGTATCCAAACATGGCAAGTTTGAATTGGGTTTCTTCAATGCTTCTGATAAGCTTTTCATTGGTATATGGTATTCAAACATTAAGGACAAATCCGTGGTTTGGATAGCAAATAGGGACAACCCCATTCGCCCTCCTTTCAACAATTCTCATCTTGGATGCACGTAAACAAAGAGTTTGGGACTCTAATCTATCCACAGCTTCAGTAGATGTCAATAGGGCAGAACTTCTTGATTCTGGAAATCTGGTTTTGACAAATGGAATTGAAATACGATGGCAGAGCTTTGATTGTCCTACAGATACATGGCTGCCTAGTGCGAGGATTGGATTTGATAAGAACAAGAACACATTCCAGAAACTTACTTCTTGGATGGATCTGAATGATCCGGCTTCAGGACACTTTTCTTTGCAATTAAACCCCAATCAAAATGGTGAGTTGGTCATACTACGTAACCTCGTGGAAATATGGGCATGGGTGCCTTTGGGAGTATCCAATGACTTAGCAATCCAACTGAACATAATAATTTATTATTTACAATGTCTTTGGTGAATCTGTAATTTCTCCAATTATCCTAGATGATAATGGGGTGATGATGATATTGTTCTGGTCTAAAGACCACCAGGAATGGCATATATACCGGACTCTACCTGCTGATATGTGTGACACAATGTTGGAATTTGTGACACGAATTTCAGTCCACCCTGTGAGTGTTTACATGGCAAAAAAGTGGAATTTGTGACACGAATTTCAGTCCACCCTGTGAGTGTTTACATGGCACAATGTTGGAATTTGTGACACGAATAATCATATCATATATAACTAAAAGTGGAAGCAAAAAAGTTGAAAGTTGAGATACCAATATACTCTTACAAAGATAAGTTATTACAATAATGCCATTAAAAATATTTTTGTAAAAATTTCCTTAATAAACACTAAAAATTAAATTCATTTATGTCAATATACAAAAACATTCCATCATAAATATCAATAATTACCATTATATCATCATTATTTATCTATTATTTACTAAAAGTTGGATTATCATTTTACCCCTACATTAAATTAAATATTATAAAATATTTAATTAATTCTAAATATTAAATAGTAATTATTATTATATTTTATATGATATTTTAAATAGTAATGAAGAAATGTGAAAAGACCTGCATCGAGTTAAACACAAACTATTGGCCAGATCCATTTACAAAGTAAAAGTTTAAAAACAAAACAAGAAATGGAGGCTAAAATCATAATTATAATAGCCCAATAATTTCTTCTTATTAAAGAGTACTTTGAAAACTGATGTTCTTTAATTTATTATATCAGTTTCATAACTATTTACACCCCTCCACATTCTACTCAATATATAGTCCCTTCATATCCTATATTATCACACATATTTTCTTCCAAACAATATATAATAATTTTAAAAATGTAAAAAGCCAACACAAAATTAAAAAAGGTACGCTAAATATTTTCTAATCTTGTAATGTTTATTTAAATTTCACTTTTTATTTTTTATAATGCTTGATGTATGTTCTTTTCCCCTTTCTAGACAATCATATATCTTTGCCTGAGTAATAATTGCTTTTTGCCAAATTCATACGGTAAAAATGTTATGACTCCGTGTTAACGGAGAGAGTAGCACTTTTGTTTTTTAGTGGAAAGATTACACTACTGCAGTTTGATGTCGTTTTCATCAATTGGATATTTTCCTCATGTAGAATTTTCAAATATTTTGACTTGGGTGTTGTACCAACTTTAGTATTTCTATTATTGGGAAAAGGCATAAATTTTCCATCGAAGTTGTCGTGAAAAATCATTTACACACCTTAACTATCTAAGTGACCTATTACACACCTATGCTTCTCAAAAGTGAAAGTATTACACACTTAGAAGTGTAACACCAATCTCACAAGCAAGTGGTGTATTACACATTCTACCACCTCAGCGCTATGTTAGCACCACATCAGCGCCACGTCAGGAGTTATAATTTTTTTATATCTTTTTTATTTTCTTTTCTTTAATCATTAGTTTTTCTTTTATTAACTATATTTTATACTAATAATCCCTAATTGATTATTAAAAATATGTAATAATTACATCTTCTTCATTAAAATTGCAAAGAAGAACTACAAATCTGCAGGAGATATTAAAAATATGTAATAATTACATCTTCTTCATTAAAATTGCAAAGAAGAACTTTTAGCCATGGCCACCAAGGTTGAAATCCAAAGCAAAATTTTGCAGCAAAAAGTAAAATTTATACCATTTTTCAAACCATGAATCTGGTTCAACTAAGCAAATTTGTTCTGATTTTTCAGATCTGGATATATATATATATATTTTTTTTTTACTTTTTCTATATTCGTCTTGAGATTCCATAAAAGATAGAGATAATAGGGAAATAATTTTCTTCCCCTTTTCAATCGATATCTTATCCTATTTACTCAACAACGCCCGCCATTAATGCTCCGACAGATAAGAGGATTGGATTTGATAAGAACAAGAACACATTCCAGAAACTTACTTCTTGGATGGATCTGAATGATCCGGCTTCAGGACACTTTTCTTTGCAATTAAACCCCAATCAAAATGGTATGAGATAAAGAAATCCTTTGTTAACAAACAAAACTCAAAACTTACAAAACTTCGGTTAAGAATTACACTTGATACTATTTTGATTCTTCTTACTGAGAAATTTAAGGGTAAAAAAGTTGTATTAGAAGATGAGATGTGGATAGGGGAGGGGGTATAAGGGGTGTTTTAATTTTTCTTTTTACTTTAAAACTGATTCTGACGTGCCTACTTTTATTTTTTTATTTTTTTATTTTGTCACGTCAGTTTTAAGGTATGTAATAGTTTCATTTTTGAGAAGTATAAATGTGTAATGAGTCCTTAGATAGTTAAGATGTGTAAATGATTTTTTGGAACAACTTCGAGGGGTAATTTATGTCTTTTCCCTTCTATTATTTTAAAAAAATATGCATCGGTTAGCATGGAATACACGTGCTTTCAAGACACTGGTATATATAAAAGGAAATTGGAAACCTGTCCACGTGGGGCGAATCATAGATTAGTATTTTTATTTATAATTTTTTCTTAAATTTCGGTCAAAATTCTTTTTTAAAAAAAAACCAGCGCTTACACAACGACGTGACTGAATTACTGTTGAAAAAACCCTTGCTTTTCATAGTTGCACTTGAAAAAAACCCTTTGCTTTTCATAGTTGCACCGTCGCTTCTTCTCCTTCCTCCCAACAATGATTCATCTTTGGCTCTTTGTCTTTCTCGATTTTCCCCTGGTTATTACTGTTGTTCGATTTAACCATCTTCGTCATAGCATCCGTGGATACAGAAGACCCCTCTTCCTCATAATGCTGTGAAACGACCAAATATGGTACCTACATCTACTCCCATTCTATTTTCAAAGTGTTTACAGTTTCAATCCTCATCCCAATTAGAAAAATCTAGGGTTGTTTTTTAAACTCTATACAGTAGTCTTCTTTTCCTGAAGTTCTCTCCTTATGTAATTTGCTGTCTCCAGTAAAAAGCACCAGTTTTACCATTTCTGAATCGTTTCAAATCAAGAGCAACTCACTAAATTAATTCCAAGGCATCTATGCATTGCGACTTCACTATTTCTGCATCACTTAGTCAACAACACATAAAGCTGCGGTGTACGGTACGCATATTTACTCTCATGCTTGATCCCTTTGAATCATTAAACTTTGCTCCTTTTCCACTGTTTCTCTTTGGAATTAGCAGTAACTAGAACTTAGCTTGCTCTTATACTAAGTACAAAACCAACACAGTAAAATGATTGTCTTTACAACAGTTATTGGGTGAATCAGGAGATGAAACTCTAAATAGATGATGTTGCAATGATGAACAAGTTTAAGGATATTCATGCGTCTCAAATATATGACTTATCTACAAAGTAGCTTTTCTTTGTCTCATCTTTTGTTTCCACAACAATATACTGGTATTTTAAAACTAAAGGCCCAAATACAGTTTATCACTAGGTGTTGCTATCGTGTTTTACTTCAAACTTCAGTTCTAATTATATGTGATTTACAGAAAGTTAGACATGGTTTACTGGAAGCAAACCTACATGTAAAAGTATGTCATTTTAAAGTACCTTTTTAAAAAAAATAAAATAAAAAATAGAAGTGGGAATTCAATTTTGTAAAATGTGTCAGTTTGAGTATTCTCATCATCTTATTGAATTTGTGCTGTACTTGTTAAAGTTGTTGAAAATACAAAAGCTTATCTTTATTAGTTTGATGTAATAATGAATCATCATTTCAGTTAAATGACTCCGAAGGGATGTGTATTTGGACGCCCGAGGTGGATTGTATTTGGACGAATGCTTTTTCACCTCATATGACAGTAAGTGGAAGGGCATTCACGAAGAAGTCTCTTTGAAAGCTTATTTAAAGACGACAAAAGAATTCAAGATGAAATATATCATAGATGGAACATAATAAAGGGACAATGGCAGTATGGATGCATTCCCTGAACCATCATAATTATCCTGATTTGGAACCGTGGATGATGTTAATCTTGCTGGTGATTATCTGAAAATTGTTGAAATTGCTGTTGAGGCTGGTTTAGGTGTTGTTAACAATGGTGAGAGTAGAAGGCTTCAAAAGAAGAGCATTTCTACTTACTTTCAGGAGAAATCCTAGATACCTTAGACACGAGATCCTAAGAGCATTATTAATGTTAACTTTGTTGGTGCTGGTCCAGATTTTATTGAAATTATTGAGGTTGGTTTAAACAACTGTGAGAGAACTGAAAATGTTAATTCTGCTGGTGATGGTTCAAAAGTTGTTGAAACTGTGTTGAGGCTTATTTAATTATTGTCAACAATGGTGAAAGCATCGATGCAAAAAATGGCGAGGCAGGGCGTTATGCTGATCACAACTCTCTGCATCTCGTGCACCAACGTCATGTTAACTTACGTATGCGTTCAATCATTTTGGTGTTCTATTCTTTTGAGGGAACTCCATGGAGCAAAGATAGCGAAAACTCTTGATTCTATTTCTGGGATATGTCAAATTAGATCTTGAAACTTTGTTATTGAAGTGTTTCAAATGTTATTTGAAGTGAAGCAAGTTGCTTCAGCAGTTATTGAAGTGGACGGATTATAATGTTTTTATTTAACATTGATAATTTGACATGGCAAATAGGACTTTGCAAATAGCTATTAGCAATGGTTGTTTAAACCAATGATTTGGTTTAAGACAAAAATTTAATCTCTTCTTATGTCGGTTCTTACCAGTCTTATACTTTATGTAGTCGTTTGTTCCTCTCTGTGTTGTTCTGTGGTTATATCGTGCCCTTATTAGTTGTTTCATTTCATACGTATTTTGATATGTGGTATCGAGTTGAAGATCTTCTAGAAATAACTTCTCATAAACAAACTCTACTCTAACATTGATTAAAGTATAAATTGTATTTTGATGTTTTTAAAATTGCTTCTTTGGATATGGATCATGATGGAACGAAAATTGGTGTTCTCCCCTTGATATGGTAAAAAACTTAATTGTAGCACAGATAGATTTTATTTATAGAATTATGCCTCGATTATTAAATCATACAAAAATTGTCTTTTATAACTGCGGTTCTGTTTACTAGTTCAATATATACTACCTTTTAGTTTTTTTTAATAAACAAGGGTGAAATGGAGAGGGTAGGTGGTTGAACTTTGAGTTAAAAAGAAAAACACGTCTCCTTTGTGTGGGCGTATTCAGAAAATCAAATTCCAAAACTCAGTTAATCCAGATGGAGCATTGGAGGAACTGGTCCCTCAACATTTTTCTCATTGTAAAATTTCATCTGGAGTTGCGCTGAGTTTCTTTTTTCTCTTTTCCACTTTGTCAGTACTAAATAGTAATTTCGTTAAACATGATTTGTTTGATGCATGTATGTGGAACGGGAGATGACTGTAATAGATTGATGGTCAACTAAATATACTTTTCTGATTATGATGCTGTATCTTATGAGCATAATATGACCCTATTTACAATTAAATCAATTGATCACATTAACATAAGCAGGAAAAAGAAATTTTGAGATCTAATATATTCATGCAAAGGTTCTTCGGAAACAGTCTCTCCACTTCCACTGGAAAAAGTGTTGTTCATCGACAATTAGTAAGGTTAGAAACAGGAAATTCATTACCGGCACCTTTTGGACTTTTATTGAAACAATTACATCCAGTGGGAACGCCTGGAAATATTAGTTGGTCAATGTTATTTATCCTTTAGTGGAAAGACTGCAATTTAATGTCTTTTTCATGAATTGGATATTTTCCTTTAGTAGAAATTTCAAAGGTTTGAACTAGGGTATATGATTAAGTGGGAACTTTGGTTGTATTTACAGGTTATCATTGTTAGTCTCCTATCAGACTTACGTAGGAACTTTCTTAATTCACCTCTTTGGTTTTTACATTGTAGTAAGAATGAAGATAATATTGGTTCTCTTGCTTTCATACTTTCATTTAGTTAGTTGCAATAATACTCATTCGGACACCTTGTTGCCTGGCCAGTCCTTTTCCTTTTCTGCAGCAGATACTTTAGTATCCAAACAAGGGAACTTTGAACTCGGTTTCTTCTGTCCAGGTAATTGTGAAAAGCTTTTTATTGGTATATGGTATACAAACATAAAGCCCAAAACCGTGGTTTGGATAGCAAATAGGGACAACCCCATTCGTCCTCCGTTCAATAATTCTCATCTACAGCTGTCTGATGGAAATCTACAACTCTTGGATGCACGTACACAAAAAGTTTGGAATTCTAATTTATCCACAGATGCATATGCCAATAAGGCAGTACTTCTTGACTCTGGAAATCTCGTTTTGACAAATGGCATTGAAATACAGTGGCGGAGCTTTGATTATCCTACAGATACGTGGCTGCCTGATGCGAGGATTGGATTTGATAAGACCAAGAACACACTCCAGAAACTTACTTCTTGGAGGAATCCGAATGATCCGGCTTCAGGAAGCTACTCTCTGCAATTAGGCCCGAATCAAAATGGTGAGTTAGTTGTTCAACATAATTTCCAGGAACAATGGAGGTCTGGGCCTTGGAATGAAGGAGGGTTTGCTATTCTAGCACAACAAAATTATTATAAGCATTTATTCAACTTTAGTTATAATCCAACTGAATATAGTAAATATATTACTTACAATGTCTTTAGTGAATCTGACATATCTCGAATTGTCCTAGAATTTAATGGGTCGATGAAGCAATGGTTCTGGTCTAAAGACCATCAGAGTTGGCAGTTACTGTGGTCTAGATCTACTGATAATTGTGACCAAATAAATTTCTGTGGTGCTTTTGGAATATGTAACATGAATGGCAGTCCACCCTGTGAATGTTTACAAGGTTATGAACCAAACTTTAAATTAGATTGGGATATTAGAGACTACTCTGGTGGATGTGTGAGAAAAATTCTGCTGCAGTGTGGCAGCAATAAGAAGCGTTTTGTCCGTATACAAAATGTAAAACTTCCTGTGTCATCTGAATCAAAGCAAGTAGGAAATGATCAGCTCTGTGAATATATATGTTCATCCAATTGCTCATGCAATGCTTACGCTTACAGCAACAGTGGAGAGTGCTTATCGGTTCTGTTTACTAGTTCAATATATACTACCTTTTAGTTTTTTTTAATAAACAAGGGTGAAATAACATTAAGCTTTTTGAGCGCTCGAACAAAGGTTAGGTGCTTCTAAGCTGCATCTTATTTCTGATGTGCTCCTTTACAACCAAAAATCTGTTACTTTCCTCCTTTCTTGATCTTCCTTATTGTTTAGGAAAGAAGAAAACACTAGTGGTAGCGCTAGCAGTATCCATCACTTCTGCAGTTTTTGTCTTTGGTGCATGCTGTTACTTCCTATGGAGAATAAAGCTCAAGGAAAGAGGTACAATCTTGTTTCATTAATTTTCTGCTGGATACCGTGTCAGATTCTAATTCTTGCTAGTAGTAGTTGAGTGACTTAAGTTTCACTTCTTCCGGGCATGAGTGAATGAGGTCAATCAAAATGTAACCTTTGATTTTATTAGTCATGGGAAGGAAACTATATTCTTCGAATCATGCCTAGATAAAAGTTAAAATTGCCCATGTTCAGCTCTTTCGATTCTAAACTCATTCACAAACTTCCTGTTTATATTGATTTATATCAGGGATTTGGGGAAAGAAGAAGTTTAGGCAAATGTTTCTTTACGAGTCAGCAACTAACTTGTCAAAACCTGGAACTTCCAGTAACAAGGAACAAGAAAAGAAATGTGTCGCCGAACTGAAGTTCTTTGAATTACGTGAGCTGAAAGCTGCGACAGGCAATTTTTCCCCTGACAATAAGCTTGGAGAGGGAGGTTTTGGGCCTGTTTTTAAGGTATTGTTACTTCATAAGGAAATATATTGACAACTTGAATAACTGCAACACTAAAATCTAGTCACGCCCAAAGAACATGGAAAAAGTCCCGCTTGAGGTGACTAGGCAGTGCATTGGTTTTGATTAAAACTTTTCCATACTTGTGTTTTAATGGTATTATTAATTGTGTTGCAATTTCTAGGGCCATATGCCAGATGGGCAGAAAATAGCTGTGAAAAGGCTATCAACTCAATCACAGCAAGGTATTAGTGAATTCAAAACTGAGGCCCTTCTGAAAGCCAGCAACATTCTTTTAGATGAAGATATGAAGCCCAAGATATCAGATTTTGGTACCGCTAGAATCTTTAGTGGAAATCAAAATGAAGCTAAAACTCATCGAGTTGTTGGAACATAGTAAGCTAGCAACTACTAAAACAGACTTTTCCTTCGCATCCTTACCATTTACGAATGCTTTGCATACTCATTATTGCCTTTTCCGTTTGCAGTGCATATATGTCACCTGAATATGCTCGAGCTGGTCTGTTCTCAGTAAAATCTGATGTCTTTAGCTTTGGTGTTATATTATTGGAGGTCATTAGTGGAAAAAAGAACATGGTCTCTTATATTAGTGATTCCCCTTCAAATTTGATACGTCAGGTAAGTTTTAAGATACAAACATTCAATCTATCTTTGATTTAGTATTCAAGTTTGTTTGTTAAATGAACTACTGCTTCAGGCCTGGGAGTTGTGGAATGATGGTAAGGCGTTTGAGCTGGTGGATTCATCAATAGTTGATTCTTGTCCCAGTGAGGAAGCACTACGCTGCATTCTAGTAGGACTGTTGTGTTTGCAACTCAATGCAGCAGACAGACCAACCATGTCAACAATTCTGTCGATGCTAAGTATTGAGGCAACGGTTCCCTCCCCGAAGCAGCCCTTCATTACCCCTAACTCAGACTTGATTACTACAGCAACAGCATCATCTTCGATCAACGAAGTGACAATTACAGCACCTTATGTTCGTTAGTTGTCTGATGTGTTTATGTATTTCTGTTATCTATTGATCAACTGTATCTAGTTGTCATTACTTCCCAAATTATGAGGTAGTCTTCCATGACTCAATGAATTAAATTCTAATAGATTTCAATAGACTAGTTGATAAACAGATACTCATCACAGAAAGATTGAGACAACAGTGCTTTTACTCGCGATCATAATATTATTGTCGTATTTGATACATGTCCATCTCATGATCTCATTATGAAACAAAACATCTTTCAAAAGACCAGTTACATGTCTGTGGCTAGCAGGATTAGCCTTTGTTGCTTTTAAAGCATTGATGAATGCAGAGTAGACTGTTAAAGAAAACATGAATTGTGGCAAATATCAAACACTGCTGAATCTGAACGAGTTTCCATTAACTGCCCTAACACTACTGTATTTAGCATAAGCTCTAGCGACCATGAACTGTTGAAATGGACATGTCGTTAACAGATGTTCCTATACTTGCCGATGAAGAGTCTTTAACTGACCTATGATTCTCAGACCTGAATACAAGGCCAGGTTGTTTAGGAAACGGAAGATTTGTTTCGTTGCACAGCATGAAGACCACTTCTGACATACTCGGTCTGTCGTCTGTAAATGATTGTACACACAAAAGCCCAATGTGGATGCATCTCAAAACTTCACTAGCTTCATATGAGCCATCTAATATTGGATCAACAACATCTAAAGCCTTTTCATCCCTCCAAGAATCCCAAACCTGAAACAGAAACACCACAATGCACCAAAATCAACATTTCCATCGATTCCTTCTCTATAAAGATAAACTATAATACCCAGAAATAGAAATTCTGAATTACATAATCTTTGGTCTATTCAGCACTTGAACCAAAAAGGGAATTCTTTTGAAAGTTTATTTGCAGTACTTCTATCCGTGTATGTCTAAGACAACTGAACGGTAATAAAGGCGAATTCTTGACTTTAACAGCATATATGTGTTTGTACTTACATATCCAACTAAATGTTGAGATTGCTCCTTATCATTATGACCGTTGTTCTTTCTGCCAGTGATAATCTCCAAACACAAAACCCCGAAACTGAAAACATCAGACTTTGCTGAAAAGTGCCCTACCATTGCATATTCAGGTGACATATAACCACTGCAATAGATAAGTAATATCAAGATTTATCATTTTAAAGATCATATGCACATAAGTAACATAACTCATATATGTTTATACATAACTTGACATACTTACTATGTTCCAACAACTCGATTTGTCTTTGCTTCAATTTGGTCGCCTCCAAATATTCTGGCCATTCCAAAGTCTGATATTTTTGGTTGCATGGAGGCGTCGAGTAAAACATTGCTTGCTTTTAGATCCCTATGAATAATTCTTAATCTAGAGTCTTGGTGAAGGTATAACATTCCTCGTGCAATCCCATGTATGATTTCAAACCGTTTTCCCCAATCCAGCAAAGACCCTTTTGTTTTATCTGGATCACATTTTGAAGGTTTGTGCATAAGAAATCTTTTAGGGAGACACACACACACACGATAAAGCAGTAACCATTAATCATCAGTGAGCATGTAAAGACAGGAGGTCGTGAAAGAAATTCCAGTCTTGGTGATGTTTCTTACCAAAAATAAAACTGTCCAAGGAGTTGTTTGGCATATATTCATAAACCAACATCTTCTCTCCCCGTTGAACACAACACCCTAAAAGCCTCACCAAATTTCTGTGTTGAAGTCTTGCAATTAGCGTGACTTCATTCTTGAACTCCTCTGTCCCTTGCCCTGAAGTTACCGAAAGTCTTTTGACAGCTATCACTTGTCCATCTGTCAGTTGACCCTGATATTGAATCCAGATTGTTATTTGGTAAACTTAGCCTCTTTTTTATTTTATTTTACAGCATGGTATAACAATTATTATTAAACCTATTTGCAGCCTCCTATAAATATAATGTTGATCACAAGGAAGTCAATTGTGTTTGGGAGTTGTTACCTTGTAAACGCTTCCAAATCCTCCTTCACCAAGTTTGTTAGCATCAGAGAACTTGTCAGTGGCATTAGTTATTGTGCTTAGATCAAAGATTGAGATTTCTGCATGTTTACTTTCATCCATGCCCTCATAGGATGCTAAACTTTCATTTCTCTTCTTATCTGTACATCAGCAAACACCAATTAGGATCATGCTGTGCGATATAGAAAGGTAGTAGGGTGATCTAAGTTGTTATAGGTGCTTCACCATTATTGCTTCTGTCCAGATGCTGAAAATATTCGACTAAATTATGATAAATATAATATCCTTACCATTTCTCCTTATAGTTATCACCAAACAACATGCCAATGAGAGTGCAAGAATTATTGCTGTAGCAGACCCGACTAGAATCCCTATCGTTCTTTTCCTATTATGGCTTTTTGAATTCTTTGAGAATTGCTCTGAACAAACAAACAATGAGAACTTCCAGGGTTAGATACTGTGTACTAATACTCACCAAAAATGATCAACTTGCACATTTCTTCTCCACATATTATTGAATTACCTAAATCCTCACACAATATATTAAGTCAATTCCTTACCTAAATCAGATGCAGAGACTCTGATATAGAAATCTTGGGCCCCATTTGAAAATTGCTTTATGTCTTTCAACTCACCATACCAAGTGATGCATCCACTTCCTCCTGCACTAATATTAGCGCTTGCGTAGGCTGTGCAGGAGCAGTTCTTCAGACACAACTCTTTACATTCGTTCAATCCCATGCTCTTGTTCATCTGTGCTGCACCTGTGTCAGGGATCTTCACATGACTTAATGTGACAAATCCCTCACCACTGTTGCACACCTTTTCATTTTTCTTCCTCAAACATCCATGAGAGCCATCTCTCAAGAACCATTGTCGGCTTAGCTTTGGCTCATACCCTGGAAGACAACTGCATTCAAATTCAGTCAAATTGAACAGATCACAACTGCTAAATGCTCCACAATGTTCATAATTGTCACAAGGGTCCTTGGGGGCAGACCAGAATTGCACCCATTTCTGCTCACTGTCTTGCCAGGTTAACCGGTTCACCGTCCCGGATTCATTCAGGACCATTCTTGAGATTATTGAAGGGTCATGTATGCCATATGTCAAGGAAACCTCAGTATCATTGTCCACATAACTGAGACTGAAGATGAATCGCGGGCTCATTTCTGGTACACCACTCCAACCATGACCAGTCCAGGATCCTGTACGCCATATCCTGCTAGAGTTCTTGTACAAAAAAACTTGAGTTGTCCCATTGAGCTCCATTGTGTAACGATACTCTCCCGTGCCTGGATCATTTAACGATTTCCAGGATGTTAGAAACCGGTTCAAACCCGTTCTCTTGTCTATCCCATATTTCATTGAAGGAAGCAGAGTATTGGTAGGATAATCAAAGCTCTGCCACTCAATAACATCCATTTTGGAGTCTTGAAACAACACGAAATTCCCCGAATCCTCCAGCTTAGCTGTATACGATTGTGCTCGTTTCCTAGCTGAAGAAACATTTGTTCTCCAGGCAGAAACTCGTGTTTCTGTGTCGATATGTATAACAAGATTTCCAGTTGAGTCGATGATGAGAATTCCCGATGTTCCATTGATGGGATTGTCTCTGTTGGCAACCCAAACAACAGTTTGTTCAGGAACATTATTGTACCAAATTCCAACATAACGTTTTCCAGGGGAATACCCAAAGAAACCCAAAGCAAAAGATTTCCCGGGAGAGATTAACAAATCACCATCTTTGAGAGATTGGTTAAAGGAAATTGTATCTATGGAGCTACAAAATGGGATAAGAAATGAAACAAATACCATCAACAACTCTTTCTTCTGACACATAACTGATGCTTTCTAACAGGTAATCAAATCTTCTCTGTTAGGTTCTTCAAACTTCAAATTTAATGAAAGACATTTATTTTTGCCAACTGAGAGTTAGGTGGACACGGACCCCATATACTTAAATCAAGATTAATACTAACCTAGATTTCACTTTCGTACTAACTTCTTGGACTTTGCTAACAAAAGTGTCAAATGGACGGATTGGGCTAAATTTATGACGGATCAAATAAATTATCCACAATCCGATAATTACGCAATCAAAACTCATTAATTTCCCTTGATTATTATTCAAACTTTACGCAACAGTGCAATATGTCTACTTGGATTCACGAATCTCCTACGTTAGCAATTAATTATAGACAAAGAAAGTCCAACAAGTTAGTAAGAAAGTGAACTTTAGAGAGTGAAGACATGAATTAACTGAGTGGTTATGTGTCATGAACCTTGTGAAATTGAAAGTTCAAATCTTTTGACTAATTCAGTTCTTGCATTACTGTTGCTTCAGCCACATCACTGTTAAGTAGTATATCAATTTGTTTCTTACCGTTTTCATGTTTCAATTTATGTGAATTTTTCAAAAATTAAATATATTTTTCCATATGCCGTTTAATATTTTAAATTCTTAATTATTATAACTTATAATACTTCTTATATAGTTTTAAATATATAAATTTTATTTTTTAAATTTTTTTTGAAGATCCTATGTCGGCGTTCATTTGGTAAAAAAATGGAAGAAAATGTATTTTATTGGAAAATATTTTCCATCATACCAAATACAAAGAGCATATTTATTGTGAAAGATTTTATGAAACAAAAATGAAGAATATATATAATTAATCAATTAATTATTATAAATATAGTCATCTTTTATTTACATAAAAAATAGTTAAAATTTTTAGAAAATATACAACGAATTACTTGCATTTTTTTGTTCCCCACCTGATGTTCAATACTCACATTGGAGTCCGACTAACCCCTGGTTGGATGACTGTTACGATTGTATTGTTAATTAAAATACACTGTTTTCTCCTTCTTATTTTTTACTTTATTTATATGATATTATACTATCACATACCCTACAATTTTTATGTGATCTTTGTTTTCTCAATCATTATTTTCTGAAGCTAGTAAAATTTTCATTGAAGTATAAGATGAAGACATGAATTGAATTCGTGAAGCTTATAGAACTGAAAGTCCAAATCTTTTGACTAATTTAAGTGTTGTTTGGGTCACGTCACTATCAGCAATATGAAATTTATCAAATTTGAAAACTAAAATGAGTTTTTCTTTAATTATAATTTTTTTTATAAATATTTAATATTTTAAATTATTAATTATTGTGACTTACAGTACTTTTTATGTTATTTTTTAACATATAAATCTTACTTTTAAAAGCTCAGCGATTCTATATCTAAACTAGATAACTGCGATAAAACATATCACTTTATGTCTAAATAATTAAGAAAATAACTGTAGCATATCAAACAATATTAATATTAACTATTAAGTATAAATTAAACTTGTAAAGTCACTCGAATTTAAGTTAATACAAGTTATATATATATATAATTCAAACGTGATTAATATACTCATAAAAAATCAAAAAAGAAAAACAAACTAAAAACTTGAAAAACAAACATCGTTCTTTCTATACTTTGAAACATCACAATTACTAATAAGATTTGACTTTTAAGTATTTTTTAAGTTTTATAAATGTTTGGATAATACAGAAAAATTGTACTAAAATAATTAAAGAATCAACGTAGAAGATAATAAATGATGACAGAAAATCTTTGTATTCAACTAATGCAGGCACATAAAAAGGTGGGAGGAATCACAAAAGAATCATGGAAGAAAAAATGACAAATTGAAAATTGGAAAAATTACTAAACCCACAACTTTATCAACAAAAGGAGGCACATAGCGAAGTGGGAGGGATCACAAAAGAATCATGAAGAAAATGACAAATTTATCACACTCACTAAGTATAGCAACATGTGATTTTAAAATTTAATTCAACTTAGAGAAAACTAAATAAAAAAAAAAACTTAAGAATTAAAAATAACGCAGACAGATAAGGTGAAGAGAACCTACAATAAAGTACACAAAAAATAGGTGAAAAAATTGGTGAAAGTCTTATCTTGCTTTGTATGAACATTATCCTTTTGCAATTCTTCATTGTGCTCTTTTTTTACTTTCAAATTAAATTTAAGATATGTATTTTTTGGTGAAATTGTATTTTCTTTTTTACCCTGCAAATGTATACTCATACGGACGGTAACTCCATGAACATTATTCAATATTCTTCTCCGTTGTAATTACCAACCTAATTCTGAAAAAGGAAATACAATGAAATGTGATCATCTGGATCCGAAGAGTAAATGTTATTTTCTCATGGCAAAAGGAGAAGGATAATTATGGATAACTAATCTGAAAGTCACACCTTTTGAGTAAAGGTGTGACTCTTAGTTTTCTATTTTTCTTCTTTTTTATTAATTAAACTTTAATTTTATTCTTAAAAAAATTATGAGAGCACCACGTTAACGATAAGAAAATTCTCTTTTATATATATAAAGAAATATCAAAATTAAGAAGTTTGAATCTCGAGATTCAAATTGTGTCATATATAACTAGTATTGAGAGAGTAACAATCTTTCCTGTGCAATTACAATCTTAATACTTGAACTCAGAGGCAGATTAATGATTTGAAATTATGATTTTTACCAGAAAATTAGAAATTATCAACGATTTTTTATTCTTTTACCTTGTTTGTGTATAGCTCTACCTTCGGTTCTTGTTGAAGAGAAAATTTTGTCTTTAGATTTTGTTTATTTTCTAAAGTTCAGAAAAGGAGAATTTTCTTTCATGATTTGCTGGGTATGGAAGACGATCGGAGGGGAGTTGAGAGAGAAAATCGACAAAATAGAGAGATCGGAGAGAAAAAGTGATGTTTTAGAACTGCAACTTTAAGTTTTTAACTGAAATAAAAGAAAGAATGATTTTTGTAATATTTTAGACACTAAAAGGATGTGTTTTGTTAACTATTATAGTACATGTAATCGAAGCATGAGTCATAATCAAGGAATGAATTTAGCCGAAAACTCATTTTTACCATAACTTTAAATGAATATGCGATAATAATTGAGGTCACCTTCAAATATTTCGATATAATATCGATTGTGCT